>VRLP01003484.1:0-60000 GCA_009660295.1 Lophius piscatorius
TGGTTGGCGTTTGGTTGGTGGTGTTTTGGGGTGTGCGTGGGGGGGGAGGGGGGGGGGGGGGGGGGGGGGGGGGGGGGGGGGGGGCGCTACAGTTCACTGATGGCAAACAGAAAACCTTTGTTCCAAATGCTGTAAGAGCAATAAATCCATTTAGGAGGCGGTGGACCGGAGCCAGAATGGAGCTGTGGTCATGTAGCTGTGTTCTAGGATGAAGGTTCTGATGGATTGGGTTTTATGCGACTTGCTTTGAGGTTAAAACCCAAAAAAATGTCCACATTCTGGACAACAAGGTTTTCTTTTTGCTGAATAAACTTGCTGGCCGGGATGACAGGTGGTTCTAGTCTCTCTCCTGTCGTTACTCTTCTGTGAGGCGACAGAATAACACATGAAAGAATAATCATTTAAGCCATCACAAGATTATAAAGAGGATTAAATGCAAGGACTTTATTTTCTGCATGACTTAAGATTGGACAAAACATGCCCTTTAGACGGCAGTAATTCTGTTATCTGACGATTGTTCATCATTTTATGACATTTCATTATTGATTGATCGATTGATTAATTGATTGGACAGCAGTTCCTCCCTCTGACCTCCTCAGCTGCTCTGGAGGATTCATCAAAGCTCCTGGCCGACGGGTCGGTGGGATTACAGATATCATAGTATGTCAATAACGTGTTTTCAGGGACGCGTCGGCTCACACTTCAAGTAATAAAGAATTCTAAACTTCATGTTAGAGAACGACCAGAGGAGCGTTAGGGTCACGAGAAATGTTTGCTGTATCCTGAGAAAAGAGTCAAAGTCCAAGTCTGTCTTTAATCTCAGGATGAAAAGATAATAAAAAAACACGTGGCGCTAATCCTCTTCCATACACGCATCATCAGAATGTTCTGTTTTTATGTCCCACATATCTCGCACTTCTTTTAAGAATCAAAGGTTGAAGACTTTCATGGGTTTTACTGCCTAGTTAATTACACAGTTATAACACAAACTCACTAAATGTTTTATCTTAATCTCTAAATGTTTTTAATGTTGTCTTGCAATGATTAATAAGTTGTTTTGATGTATTTCTTATACACATATTTTGTTAAACAGTTTGAAATATGCCTTGCTGTTTACTGCACAAATAAACCTGCCGTCCGTTGAAGTTGGACTTTAACCCTTCGGCCTTCGGGGAACTAGGCTGGTCTTTAGGGAACACATTGGTTCAACGTTAATCCAGAATTTTCCACTTTTGAATCTTTTCATTCCTAAAGATGTATTTTTTTTTTATCTCTATAAGAATACAGGATTTTTTGTTATGTTAAATACTTAGATTTGTTAACCAAAGGATAACAGTTTTAATAAAATTTAACAATATAGTATTTTTATGTCAATATTTCTGATAGTTTATAATTTAACTGTAAGAATTTTCCACATTTATTGTCCGTAAATTAAGTTATTTACTGTTTGTTTGTTTTATTTAAATGAAGATAATTCACCGTATCTTCTAAGGTGATTTATTCTTATAGATTGTTTTGTTGCTTAAAGAGTTTTTGTCACGTCATTTATTTATTTTTTACAGTGTGCATCAAGTTACCCTGAAATTTTGAAGTTATCTTTACTTCTTCATTTATTTTTTACAGTGTGCTGTCGGAAATCATAGGCAGGTAAATGTTTATTTTCCGTCAGTCATTTCTCTGGAGGTGGTCTTCTGGCTGCTGACGCGCTGCAGCGGTCCAGCCCCCCACCCCCCCCAGTCAGATGTAAAGGGGGTCGAGTCCAGACGCGGAGTTTAGAGAGGATCAGTGCGTCAGTGCGCAAACATCAGGTGCGCGCAAAGAGAGACTCCAAAACGCGCAGCAGCAGGTCTGGTGGAGAAGTGGTGGAGAAGTGGTGGAGAGGAAAGCTGCGGAGATGTTTTAGAATCCTGAGGCAGGTAGAGATAATTGAAATCAGATCAGCTGATGATGGAGGAGAACCACTGCTGCCCTTAAATCTGTCAGTTCGGCTCATCAGCGGGTTAATCTGAAGGGGAAAATCCGGACATCATGAACGCCTCAGAACCGGGTTGGATTTCTGAGGAGCCCTGCAACCTCAGCGTGAAGGTGAAGGAGGAGGACCCGAAACTTTTTTTCGGGATCGGCATGGATAATTTCATCACGCTGCTGGTTTTCGTAATCATCTTCTCGCTGGGAGTTGTGGGGAACTCCATGGTCATCACGGTTCTGGCCCGGAGCAAACCCGGGAAACCGCGGAGTACCACCAACATCTTCATCCTCAACCTGAGCATCGCGGACCTCTCCTACCTGCTCTTCTGCATCCCCTTCCAGTCCACCATCTACGTGATGCAGACGTGGGTCTTCGGCGCCTTCATCTGCAAGTTCATCCACTACTTCTTCACCGTGTCCATGCTGGTCAGCATCTTCACGCTCTCCGCCATGTCCGTGGACCGGTACATCGCCATCGTGCACTCCAGGAAGTCCTCCACCATCCGGGTGGCCAAGTACGCCCTGAGCGGGGTGGTGGCGATCTGGATCCTGTCTCTGGCCATGGCGGCGCCCATCATGTACCACCAGAACATTTTCCGCAGAGAAGAGAACTACACCTTCTGCTGGGAAGTGTGGCTCGACCCGAACCAGAAGAAAGTCTACGTGGTGTGCACCTTTGTGTTTGGTTACGTGCTGCCTCTGCTGCTGATTACCTTCTGTTACGCAAAGGTAAGAAAGTCAATCATTTAAACTTCAGGATAAAACCAAAACCCGAAAATCGTAAAATCCTTTATCTTCTCACTTCGCAGGTTCTCAATCATCTGCACAAAAAGCTAAGAAATATGTCCAAAAAGTCCGAGGCATCGAAGAAAAAGGTATGTATGGAGACATTTGTGTTTATATGTGCAGATAAGAACCATATGTTGGCGGACTGGACTGCTTCTAATCAGAACCACTGAATAAATACTGGATGTCACACCGGCTGCCTGCAGGATTTCTGCTGAGTTGCAGAATTTTAAAATAGTCACAGAGATAAATGACATAAATATGATAGGATGTACATTTAGAAGGGGTTTGTGTTGAGATTGAAGATTGTGTTCTTATTATAACCCTCATTGTTCCGGTTCTGATCCGTGGCTGGGTTCAGACTTTGGGTTTTTCCCTCGATGTTTGAAGGGATGAAAAAATCTTTATATTGAAGATTTACTAAAAAAAACATTTAAAAACGCAAACATTTAAACACCCAGTGCATGAACAAAAATAAATAGATGATTAAATAATAATATTAAAGAAATAAAAACAGTCAATTTGTCATCTCAAGTCAGAAAAGGACGTTTAATGTTCACGACAGGGGCGACTCTGTCCTCCGACAGCAAGCGTATGAACCCTTAAAGCCCCCAGAACCCTAAATAATAATGAAGGAATCCCCTGTCAGTAAAACTGTAAAATACTGTAAAACAAATAAATTCTGGTAAGAAAATGTGGAAGGCAAAGAATTTCTTTTTGAAAATACAAACTTTTGTTAAGATTAAAGGAACAATGCCATAATGTGACGAGTAGGTCATTACTGTAAAAGTATTATTAATCCCCTAAATAACAATTAAAAGAATCCTTTTTGTTGATAGTCGATTCATTTGCATCAAATTTGGAACAAATCCGATCAACGGTTGAGAGATTACGACCTGAAAAGTGTGAGATTTTGTAGATAAATCTCCCCCTAGTGGCGGTAATATGCAACTGACCCGTCCCAAAATGTATCCAGTTCTTCCTCCCACCAAGGTCTGCGTGAGTATGAAAATGTAAAGTGAGTTTTATGTAAGCAGGAAGGATTTCCCTGACCTTTTCGGTGGTATAATGAAGCTCTACTGTGAATAGATGTTTTTTCTGAAATGGCAGGAATATTCATAATAAAAGCTTTTTTTGCACGAGTCGTTTACCTCGCTGCAATGATCGTTTTAGCAATGAATAAAAGAGGGATGTTTTATCTCTGGAGGACACATTGGCGGCTTTTTCAGCAACTGCTGATGATCCGTGTTGTTGTTGTTGTTGTTGTTGTTGTCCTCTGATGGTTCCTCTCTGCTGCTGTAAGTTCTGCAGCGCGTCACCTCATATATAAACCCACATGAATGCTAGTCTGATGGTTCTCCATCATGTCACATGGCCACACTGTAAAAAAAAATCTATAAAGTTTACAGTGGAATTCGGACATTAAGGTAAACGTCCATTTAAAAAAAAAAAAAAAAAAAAAGTTTTTGAGAAATACGATAACTCCAAAACTTTTTCATGGATCATTTCCAAATTTTACATCCGCAGAGACCTTTGGGGTGCGAGCAAGAACGGGATTGATTTTGGGAAACGTCGGTTTTCATATTCACGCACTAATGGAATCTTTATCCGTGTAAATTTTCAGGCCGGAATTTCTCAACCGTTGATCCCATTTAGTCCAAATTGGGTTTATATGAACCAAATTGAGAAGCTCAATCTGGAATACATCGTATTTTTACTATAGCAGTTCATATATTAGCCAGTAGGCGGAGCTTCTTTGTGGAACACTGTTTCCCGGACATAACTTCATAACTGTAGTCCCATTTAGTTATTAGTATTATTATTATAATTTAGTGTTATTTTGGTGCATATGAATCGACTCCAGGCGCTGGATCTGGAATAAATCATATTCTACCCTAGAAGTTCATATTTTATGTCTTTTGGACATAACTTCACATTTAATTTGAGGAGTTCAATCATGACATGGGAGGGGGTCTGATTATGGAGGGCTTTGTGGGTGAGGAGAAGGAGTTTATAACGCAGGGGATTGTGGGATTTTTGGAGATATCCCCCTTCTGTCTGGAATGACAGAATAGACCTTGTCTTTTTTTTTGGTGGTTATGCAAAATGTTTTCATGTTTGCTTTCCGTTTCAATGGACAGATACGGATTACCTGAATCTGATCTGAGCAAAACAAATAAAAACAAACAAATAAAAACTGTTGAACAATGAGGCTTGTTATCTGAACAGTCTGCAGACTGAATCTGATTGTTTTCATGACGGTTTGAAAAGCTGCAACCAAAGAAAAACTGTTCTTTGGGTCACTTTTATATGTGGTGTTGAATCAGATTTGAATCTGGTTTCTGTAGATGTGAGGGCAGTGTGAATGGTCCAATCAGAATCCACCTGGCTTTTCTCCCACTGACATTTCTCGCAGTAATGTTCGGTCAGCAAAGGTGGACAAAGTTAAATATGGAGGATCGTAGCATCACCAGCGGGGAGACATGTGGTCCAACATTTGATGATAATGGGGAAATACTTCAGTTAAATCCGGTTTAACTTCTATTCTTCATCCTAAGAAACCGACTTTAATCACAGCACAGAATGCTGGGAATGAATGTCTGCACCACTTTTTTTATTAACATGGATATTCACCCTGATGTCAGATACTGGATCCATACGAAGATGACAGTAATCTGAATTATGTCATTTTCATCTGCAGTGTGAACGAAGTGATTCAAATCCGATTTGAATCACTTCGTTCACACTGCAGTGAGTTCCTGCTGTGGTCAGGATCAGATATGTTCACACAGTCCTGACAAAAATCAGATTTTGTTCAATTAAAGATAAAAAACTGTTAAAAACTCACTTCCGCCTGGTCATGAATATGACGGATGGGTTGAATGTGGAGGCGGGACCGCACCAAGGACGGGCTCTGAGCCCCTTCTTGTTTTCTACGGTGATGGACAGGCTGACAGATGAGGTCAGGCAGGAGCCTCCATGGACTATGATGAGGGTGGAGGACATTGGAATCGGTGGGAAGAGCAGAGAGCAGGTGGAGGGGAACCTGGAGAGGTGGAGGTAAGCGGCGGAGAGAAGAGGATTGAAGGTCAATGGCAACGAGACAGAATACTGTCCTGAAAGTCAGAGAGGAGAGATTGAGATGGTTCTGACCCGTGAAGAGGAGGGATAGTGGATCTACTGGTAGAAGGGTGCTTGAGATGGAGAAAATTTCATTCTTATATATATATATATATAAGAATGAAATTGTCCTGATACTTCTGATTAGACCCGTCCTGAGTCCTGCTCGTCCCTCGATGTGGTCTCCGTCTTTTCTTTTTTGTCCCCTCTGTGATTGAGTTTGACACCCCCCCCTCTAAAGGGAGCAGCTGAAAGAAGAAGGAGATGATGTCCTCCTCATGACACGTAAGAAAAGGAACACAAAGTTCTACAGGAAGCCCCCCCTCCATCCGTCTCGGACGTCATGCTTCATAATGCTGCAGACTGTTGTTGACATATGGTTTGATTTAAAGCTGTGAGAGGGGGGGCTGTGGTGAGGGTGGAGGGCGGAGGAGTGGGGGGGTCTGTGCTGTTTGGAAGATGTCTGAGCTCCACTGATCCACAGTCCTCCACATTATTCCGTGAGGAATGGGCTCCTCTTAAACTCAACGGTCAGTCAGCGGAAACCATTCCATCTGGGTTTTTCCTGAGGGCCGGAACGATGAAGAGTTATGACGTCATAATCCACGCTAACGGGCGCCCTCCAGCGATGTGGCCGAACGGCGGCCTGCAATCAAACCGCCGTTCATCAGCCTTCATTGTGTGGAGGCCATCACGCCTCCAGGCGGTCACAGTCTGTCGCCCCCGCGTGATTGCTGTTACGCATGTCCGTCCATCGTCCATGACGGCTGGACAGTTAGTCAGCGTGATCTGATAACAGCCCCCCCCGCCCCCAGCAGAGACCGCTGGTCTGCCGGGAGAGGAGGAACTGATTAGCATGTAAATTTGTTTGAAAGTGTGCCAGCCTGCGTGTTCTATTATGTTCCATGAGGCTTAAAAGCAGATACAAGAGGCGTAACGGGAACGTTCTGGCGTTCTGATGATCTATGATGATGATGAGGATAGTGGTGGTGACTGACGAAGGATGTTACTCTTTGATCAACGCTCATCAATCTATAATTCAGTGGAAGGGTGGCTACTGTAGAACTATTACTAGTAAACACACAGACTGTTTGTGCACACAAATATAAACCAGAGCATCAGCTGCTCAGATTTAATGCTGCTGCTATAACTAAGTCAGCAGTCTGTTCTAGGATCAGATCCCATAGTGACTCAATGATGAAGATAAATACAGTTAACTAGTTTTCCTGAGCTCAGGAATAAAAGAAGACAGATTTCCTGGAGTCGATTCATAGGAGATAAATTTAGACACAACCGGACTATGAAGTTATTGAAGAGAAACTGTGTTTCCCACAAAAACTCCCCCTAGTGACTAAAATACAAACTGTTCAAGTGAAATAATATATACACCTAAGATAGATCTTGTTTTGTAGCTCCAATTTGGTCCTAATTGGACTTATGGTTGGGTGAAAATGCTCAAAAATAAGTGAATATAATATGAACAATTACAGTTTAATATGACAAACGCAAGTTAGATCTTCCTAGAGGCGTTCCAAAATAAGTAAATTTGTTAGAAATTGGACCAATGGTTAAGAAGTTCTGCGTGAAAAGCCGTGTTTTTTTGTGAGAAAAAGCTCCCCCTAGTGAGTAAAACATGAACTACTAGGCCAAAGTGTTATATATAAAAGATAGATCTCCTTAAGTTAATTCATATGCACCACATTTGGACTAAATCAGAACCAACAGCTAGGAAGTTATATTTGAAAATATGTTTTTTTTTTTAAATAAACAAGTCCTAGTGGTGGAAATATGCAATTGCCCTTTGGTGACATCAGTCCAGTTCTTCCTTGCACTGAAGCCTATTTATCCAACTTTTCAGGGCTATAAATATGTATGGAATTCAGAAAACTCTTAAGTACCCCCAGGGGGTATTAAATTATTTGAGAAAACATCATGGCGTCACATAACACTCTGATCTGAATCTGATGTGAATCTGATCTGAATCTGATTCCAGTCCACCACCTCCAGACAAAATCTGATCCATCCAGTTAAAGTTTACTCTCATCACTCTGAAGAGTGATGAAACCTCTGTCTCACCCAGACGGGCCAGTCTTCTTACAAGATGTTCCACCTCATGAGGGAGCTATTCACGATGAATAATTTAGAGACTGCAGTCGTCAGTAAAAGTAGCAGTGCGGAAAAATAAAATTATGAAAACTGCGACGTTGTTGTTGGTGTGTGGTTTAGTTACTGCGGACAGCTGATGTATCCTTTATTTGGCCGATGACGTCATTATACAGGGGGCATCGAAAAGAACTTCTTGTAACTGAAAAATATATGTGATGAAGAGTAACAGTGTTTGTGTGAGGAATAAAAGTGTAATAGAAAGTCAAAAGATTAGTCATGTAGTTAAACGTCCATCAAATGTACCAGATATAACTAAGCGCTCATTTTCTTCTCTAGTCAAAATGGTGCGCAGGTTACAGCGGTTTTAATGAAACAGTACAAACACCAATAAATAATTGCTCACGTGTAAAAAAGATTTATACAGGATACAGAGGTCTGCTGGAGTCCAAGGCCTAAATGGGTCGGTGCTGTTTCGGCAGAAAAGGTCGGGTTCGGCACAATAAATAAGGCAGATAGTTATAATGTTATGGCCGATTCTTAGATTCTAGAAAGTGCTCATAATAATGTTTCAATGCATGATAAAGATGACTCTAAAACTCTAAAAATGGAGGCGGGTACGTCCATCAGGCTGCTATGACAACAGGTTGGATCTGCACAGGGATGCGGCCTATGGAGGTCCGCTGAAGGCAGCTGGAAGAGGATTCTGATGATCTGACGGCGTCTCACACTGTGATCCAGAAGCGTCAGTGGATCACTACTGGTTGGTGGTGGATCACATAGCAGATGTTTGTTGTCGGTGCCTGGAGATGATGGCTAAAAGAAGCGTTTCATAATATCGTGGGTCACAGCTTTAGATGAATGAGTGTGTATCGGTGCTGAGATCCAGTTTCCACTGAGATTAGAAGAACCTGAAACATGAAGCAGCCAGTAGGATCAAACTAAACATCGCAGGTTCACTTGATTGACTCTTTATTGCTGCGGCCTGGCTTTGTTTGCACCGGCTCTTTCTGTTGAAACAAGCTTATGAGTTGATGAAAGCCCGGTGTCCTCTCTCCCTCTCTCTTATTAAAAATCAATGTCACTCACCCAGCAGCAGACCCCCCCTCCCTCTCTCTCTCTCCCTCCACGAAATCAAACAAAGCAAAATCATTCAACAGGATACTATTTCTTTAAATAGAGTCAAAGTCAGTTTTCTAAATGAATGTGTTGTTCTACACTAGTGTTTCTCATACAGGAAGTACCGTACCCCTAGTGGTCCTCAGGGGCACTGCAGGGGAAATGTGTGATTATCATTATTAAGGAATCGTCAGTCACCATCACGATCCTTCCTCTTAATGCGATAAACATTTAATGGGTCATTTTTTGATTTTTTTATTCCCTCATAGATCTCAGTGAGAGGAAAAACTGGATTGATTTTGGGAAAGGTTGGTGGTATATTTCTGCCACTAGGGGTAGCTTTATCTCCGAAAGTTTTAGAGCCACAATTTTTCAACTGTTTGTCTGAGTTGGCCCAAATTCAGTGCATATGAATCGGCCCAAGGTGCTTTATCTTCTATTTATCCTATTTTACTACTTTTTAAAAATTTATTATAGATCTATCTTCTATTTATAATATTTTACCACTTTTTCTGTTTATCATAGATCCATTTTCTATTTATCATAAATCTATTTTCTATTTATTATAGATCTATCTTCTATTTATCATATTTAACTACTTTTTTTATTTATCATGGATGTTTCCTGTAAACACATTCTAGTTACGACGGATCAGTAAACAAACTTTCCACATCATCTGTAACCTCCTGACCTCATCTGTCAGCCTGTCCATCACCATAGCGAACAAGAAGGGGCTCAGAGCCCATCCTTGGTGCAGTCCCACCTCCACCTTGAACCCATCCGTCACTCCTACTGCTCCCCTCACTGCTGTCATGCTTTTGTCATACATACCCTGGACCACTCTAACATACTACTCTGTCACTCCAGACCTCCTCATGCAATCCCACAATCCCTCTCTCACACTCTGTCCTACACTTCCTCTAAATCCACAGACGCTTCTTCTGACCTTCTCCGTACTCCTCCATCAGCACTCTTAGAGCAAACATCTCATCTGTAGTGCTGTCTCTTGCCATCAAACTGGACTGCTGCTCAAAGTCAATCAACCAATCCTTCCTCCCCATCTCTTGAATTAATGAGGTCCTCGCGATCTTCATCATCTCAAAGAAAAAACTGATTTTTCATCAAGTTTTCAATCCCCAGTGAGGCCGGTGTGACATTCATGTGTCCTTGGAAACATGGGCGGATACGTCGCTCTTTATGTTTATTTATATATATATTTTTTCTCCAAATGACAGAAAACAAAGGAGACACTCAAATTACATTTTCAATACCGTGTCCTTGGTGGAGAGCAGAGGGAATTAGTTCAAATAAGCGAGGAGTCGATAGCTGTGCGGTTCACTCAGGTCTCAGCAGACGAGGAACCAGGCCTGTGACAAACAACCACAGTGGCAGCTGGAAAGAGCAAGGCTGCTCCCACAGTGGATGTGGAACACATCCAAGGGAACTTTTTATCAGCCTCGGGTAAACAGAACGGGAGTCTGACGGCCTCCGAACGGAAAAAGTAAAAGCAGCTCTTCTTCCTGAATCTATCTGGAAGCCCCTTAATGCAGAGATGTGAGAAGATGAGGTGCAAAGCTTGGTTCCTGCTGGTGGACGTAAGAACAGTCATGTTCTTGATGAAGTGTCTGTTGTGGAGCCGATATCTTCCTCCGAAGAGTGAGGTGTTCATCTCTGGGTGATGTCAGATATCAGTGAAACAAACAGACGGAGCACACAGATGGTGGATAATCACCAAAATGAATTATTTAGTCCATTTATTTTTCCAAATTGTCGAACACTGAGGAAAAGGACGGCTGATCAGCCGAACCGAGTGTGTTGTTGAACACTAAATGATTTAGGATGACATTCGGCATCAGGAGACGATGTCTTTGTTGGGCTCATTTGTAATTAAGGCAAAAATCAAAGGAATATTTCCAGAGACTTACCAAAAGTTGCAATTAACCATGTTAGTTTTCTGAGGTCCCTGAAAGCATCGCAAACCTTCCTGAGGCTTTGAGTGGAGATGTTCCTTCCAGAGCTCCTCTGTCAGCCGGTCCATAAAAACAAAAACCCTCTCTGGTGTACGACCTGTTTTGTTGTAAATTTTGATTTGGTGAATAAATTAATCTCTTATATATTAAATGTGAAAAAAGAACAATCAAAATATCACAAAAAGAAGCAAAAATGCTGCCATGGAAACAGATGCAGCCCTAAATCAGGACGATAATGAGTCACAGGACTTAAAATTCCTCTAATTAATCAGAGAAGACAGAGATTGAAGAAAAGACGAAGGATTTTATTACAACAGACGATGTGTCTTAATTAGTCCGTCAGAAAGCTGAGACCCTTCAGGGAGATTGAGATTGAAGGGTCTCTGCCCTGAGCAGCAGAATGCAACGTACTCTCTTTGGGAGTCTGGATACTTCTGGATACTTTGGTTGTGGTGGCCGATGACTCTGCTGAGGCTGATGAATGATGAGGCTGATGGAACTGCGAGGACTAAGTGGAGACAGGGGGGGCGGTGGAGGGCGTGCAAAATGACGGAGAGACAGTCATTTTAAAAGGTGATGAGGGTGATGGGCGGAGCATACAGGTGAGACACAGGTGATCTGATGATGAAGCTACCTGAATGAGTGCTGCTGCTATCAATCGATTCCCCAGACCCTAAAGCGACGGATAACAGAGATGAATATGTGTGAAAGGTCAGGATAATAGAGTGGGATGAGGATTTGATTTTATACCTCAATTTACCGTAGTGTCAGGAAGAACTGGATTGTTTTTTTGGAAAAAATCTGTGTTATATTTACGTCACTTGGGGAAGCTTTATCTTCTAAATGGTTGGGGCCATAAATTTGAAGTCTAAATTTGGTGCGTATGAATGGACTGAAGGAGATCTATGTTGTTACATGTTTGACTCAAATAGTTCCTATTTTACTCACTAGGGGGAGTTTTAACAAAAATTTAAAAATTCGTTTTTTTCCAGAGATAACGTCACATTTATTTGACGAGTTCAATTAGGACGATTAGTTGCGCAGTACAGGAGGTTTGGGGACTTTTCGGTGACGACGTCGTAATGTGTTTTTATTTTAGGGTGAAAAGTTCGGTGTCCTGTAATCCAGCTAACTTTGACCTTCATCGCTTGAATACATTATCAAAGGTTGACACTTAACAGCATGTATTTAATAATTGAAGGCTGTTCAGCGAGGAGCTAGCAGCTCTGGACGACACACGGGCCGTGAGGCTGGAGGAGAGGCACACATATTTCTTCTTCTTCCTGTGGGGATGCTGCTGTTTATATTGGTCTAACTAATGGCCCTCTGGGGGTCCGGAGGAAGATATGAATGTGTGATGGAGACTATCCAAACAAAGCCGGATAAAATACTGCTCCACTTAAACTGTGGGAATCTCCCCGGCTACTGTGTGTGTGTGTGTGTGTGTGTGTGTGTGTGTGTGTGTGTGTGTGTGTGTGTGTGTGTGTCAGGCTGATATCTCAGGCCAATATTGATCTTTCATTTCAAACTTGACCCGGTCCAGTCTGTGACATCCATCTCTGATAGGGTAAAAAAATCCGATTACAACCATTTCGATCTGTTTGTGTTTCTTGCCGCATCGACTTTTTATTTTGGTAATTCTATTAAAATGTGTGTTCATTTATTTCAACTCTTTGGAGATCCATTATCTCCTGCCTCTTCGGTTGCTCATTTAAAAGGAGAATGGGTTCTGAGCGGACCGCTTAGCTCCGCTCAGGCGGAACCAAGCCTTCCAAATGCTTTTCTAGCTCTTATTAGTTATAAAAAAGGAAAAAGGAAAATGAAAAAGGGAAGTTCTCTGATAACGTAAATGATTTATTTGTCGTAGAAATATAGCCATAAATAGTAGGCAATATAACAAAGTGTTCTATACTCTTAATGTTCTATACTCTTAATGTACACAAACAGTACCGATCAAATTCTGAACACACTCAAGAGGAAACGATCCAAACTGTTGAGGGTTTATATTTAACCTGTAGACGCTAACATTTTGATGCAGATCCAGATTATCATAACCTGTATTATAACCTGTATTATAACCTGTATTATAACCTGGATTATAACCTGGTTTATAACCTGGATTATAACCTGTATTATAACCTGGTTTATAACCTGGATTATAACCTGGATTATAACCTGGATTATAACCTGGATTATAACCTGGATTATAACCTGGATCTGGAGTCTTGGATATCAAAACCACAAATGTGTGTTTTTGCAGCACAGTTGCGGCAAATTGTGACAAATGTTGAAAAGTGACCCTCTCCTGGAAAAAGTCTGTTCTGTAGCTTTTATATTAATATTAAATAGATATCGCGAATATCGAGAGCACAAACCTCCACCAACGCGTCTCAGTTTCTATTTATGGCCTCATTAAAGACTTCCTGTGGCGTACCTTCCTTTTCTAAACGGATCCGTAATGGAGCTTGTCTATAAAAGGAATCGGGTTCCCTCTCCTGGTAGGACGACTTCATGCACAACTCTTCTTCACTCATCTCTCTGATGAACACCTTCAATTGTGCGATTACATTGTTAAGAACAGAAATATTGACTTATACTGACCACGGTTAGCAACGAAAACAAAAAAAACCCAACAACTTAGAAATGTAACTGAAACTGAAGTTGAATCAAACTGTAACTGTTTTAAGATATTATAAGGCAGTCGTTATTTATTTCATGTATAAAATATTGTGATATTCACAGTTAAATGGTGGAACATACAGAGTTTGTGTGGCCAAATGTCACCAGACACGTCTCTACTAGCTAACTCTGATAGCTCTACGCTCACATGGTTGCCTGGACTTCTTTTAGACGCGCTAACGGTTAACGAGGTTGTGTTTACGCTGCCGACAGATTCTTGTTTATTTGTCCGGATCCCCCATTAGCTTCGCTCTAAAGCAACGTCATTCTTCCTGGGGTCCCCGATTAAAAAGACATGCAACTTTAATTGAACCTCACAGTCAAATCAACACGTGAAAACAAAACATTATTCATTATAAACGGTTTTAAAAACTCTTCCTGTAAAATATAGCATCATTATTTTATTATTGAAACCAAATCACATTCATAACTTAACAATTCCCATCAGCCTGTCGTCGCACCAAAATGATTTTCCTTTGCAATCAATCTTTTATTTAAATAGCGCCAATCCACAACAACTGTTGTCTCAAGGTGTTTTCCAGAAAGAGCAGGTCTAGACCAAAGTTTTTATATAATTATCTTACAAAGATCCAACAAATTCCTCCGCGAGCAGCACTTGGCGACAGTGGCGAGAAAAAACTGCCTTGTAATGGGCAGAAACCCCGAGCAGATCCAGGACTCAGGGTGGACGGTCTAATGCCATGACCGGTTGAGTATGTATGAATGAATGAATGAATATATATATATATATATATATATATATATATATATATATATATATATGAATGAGAGAGAGAGAGAGAGAGAGAGAGAGAGAGAGAAAAAAAAGCAATGATGTCAGCTAGAATCCACTTTTTTCCGTTTCTCCAGAGTCGGGCCGTGGCGGCAGCAGGATCCCGGTTTGATAATAACAATAATAGTAATATAATAAGGTGTTTTCTGTTTTGTCTTTTTGGAAACAGAGATTTTTGAGTTTGTTTTGTCAGTGATATCGGTAACTGATTCAATGCTTTCACTGCTCTATATGATACTGTTGGTTTCAGAGGTTTGTTCTCTCTTCAGATCTCTTCTCTACTGTTATCATTTACTCAAGAAAACAACAGAAATCTGAATCTCCTACTTCCTGTTTCTGTGTTTTAGTATTTTCCGTGAGGGGGAGTTAATTAGCTGTGGAATAAAATCCACGGACACGAGAAGATCCGCCGCGGGGCTCAGCAGTTCAGTCAGCATGGAACGCGTTCTGACGATACTCTCAGGCTGTAACACTTGTATTTACTGATCGTCACACGCCAAAGGAATCCTCAGACTTCCTCTAATCCTATGAAACTGATTTGCTGTAATTCTCCCAAGAGTCATCTCAAACAAAAATATCACCGGTCCCTCAACCTCCTGGATCAGCTGATCAGGTTCCACAATCACCTTCAATCTGCTAATTCATAGTTAAGTAGAGCTGTAGGGAAGTTGTGATGATATAACAACATTTAAAAGTAGAAGTTGTGTTATTTATAAAGCAGAAGAATGAAGAAATGATCTCTCAGAGCCAGAAACCTTCTGTGCTCTCTCTGCTGGCAGTGGCTGTTTTTTTTGTGATGTTTCCATCAATATCTGGTGTAATTATGTGATGAGACGTAAAAGATATTACTGGAATCTGCAGACTTACGACCACGAAGCTCCAAATGTAGAATTAAGTCATTATTCAGTCCAGTTTTATCTCAGCTGCTCTAACATTTAGACAAAGCGGAGCAACATCTATTATACATTTAACGACTACTTCACTCAGATATTCCGCTGCTAAGGCTTTGTTAAATACATTTCTAACAGCTAAGGCATCCGTCTCCCTCAGTACAAGAGGTTTTACATGATAGATGGAAAAGATTTTGAAAATTCAGAGTCAGCTGTTCAGGTTTTGGGTATTTTCTTTTTTTTAGACATTACTGTGAGATAAGAGAGTCTGATTAAACAGGAAGTTGAGATTGTCCAATGCATTAAAGAGGAGAATTCAAGAGGATATTCTAAAACTGGATTTATGCTGTGGTCCCCGACAGCAAGGGTTTAGATCCCCGAAAAGCCCCCAATCCACTGCGTTGTCGAAGCAATCCCCTCCTCCCCTCAAATTAAAAGTTATTTCCACAGAATGTTTTGTATAAAAAGCTCCATAAAGTGAGTAAAATGTGATATACAACATGGTATATCTTCTCAAGTCGATTCAAATGCACTAAATTTGGACTGAATGTCCAAAAAAACTGTGTTTTTTAAAATAAAAGTTCCCCTTAGTCGGTAAAATACGAACTTTTAGAGTCAAACAGGATGTGTAGAAGTGAAAAGTCTCCTCGAGTCAATTCATATGCACCAAATTTGGACTAAATCGGACCGAGAGTTGGGAAATTATGTCCTGAAAACTTTTAGAGATAAAGCTCCTACTATTGGCGGAAATATAAAACTGATCTTTCCCGTATTCCCTCCAGGTTTTCCACACACTAAAGTCTATGTCGGCATCAAATTTGAAAATGATCCATGAAACAGTTTTTGAGTTATGGCGCTAAAACGAAGGATCTGCGTCCGGCGCGGTGACGACAACTCCAATTATATCCCCGGCTTTTCGGGGATATAATAAAGAAAAAGCTCTCGGACTCCAGAGGTTTAAGGTTTTCACTGAACACATTTACTGATTTTAATTCCTCTCCTTTCCTGGTTTGTATCTCTCAGACAGCTCAGACGGTCCTGGTGGTGGTGGTGGTCTTCTGCATCTCTTGGCTCCCTCATCACATCGTCCACCTGTGGGCGGAATTCGGAGTCTTCCCCCTGAATCAGGCCTCTTTCGTGTTACGGGTGGCGGCTCACTGTCTGGCTTACAGCAACTCATCTGTCAACCCGGTCATCTACGCCTTCCTGTCGGAGAACTTCAGGAAGGCTTACAAGCAGGTCTTCAAATGCCAGATCGGATCCAGTGACTTGCCGCGCAAAGACATCAAGGAGATCCGCATTAAGACGGACACGCCGCCTTCGACTAACTGCACCAACGTCTGACCGACAGGATGGGAATGAGGACATGAAAGCTAATTATGCCGTCTGTGGCACAGAAAGTGTAACGTTATTGGGAAACCCATCGGACTTGAGTGGGTGTGTGGTTCTTTGGATTTGGGTAAGTATGGTTGCTGTGATATTGTTGTGGAAGAGCGGTTCCACATAATATCCTTCATTATATCTGGACTAGAGGGCTTCAAGCCGGCGAGGCTACAAAGACTTTATTACTCCTGCTTCGATCAGTCGCCTCCTCCTGTTCGCTGCATCCCTCTCTCTGTTCATCTAAGAAAAACACGTGGCGCCTCAAACTCAGGACAGAAACGTTTCCTCTAAAGTCAAATGCATTTAGTTTGTAGACATATGAGGAATATGAGGAAAATGAAGGGCCTTTGTGTCTCCCATCTTTCTGGGAGATAGACACCTGTACCTCCAGCTGGGAAATTGGGGCCAGGGGTCCGGGCTGTATTGAGGCAGCATGGGCTCAATACAAAAAAGAAAAAAACTGGCTTAAAATTGTTGTAAAAATACTTTCTGTAAATGTTCATGATGTAAATTAACTAGCCCAGATATACATTCTGTAAATAAGACCGAGGTTCGTCCTTTAGAGTCAGAGGGCATGTGAGATGGTTTCACAAAAACAGACTTTAATAGCTAATATCGGACATGACGAGAATATTAAGGGTTCAGACGACACAATATGTATTTTTTCTTCACTAATGGTATTTCGGTGTTCAACCTGTCGGATCAGGATCAGGATCAGGATCCAAGTCCATCCTCCTGTCTTTCTTTATAAACAGCTCAATGACACCCGGAGACAGCAGTGGAGAAATCTGATTGGATAAAAGAAAGGGGGGGGGGGGGACGTCCAAGGGTCGGGTCCAACGGATGGAATTTGAGTGTTTTAAAATAGGGTTCAAATCCTCGTCGTCTGAACCAGGCATATGAGGATTCATGTGCCGTTGGACATCTGGGTGTATCAAATCTTTGCAGAGCGATGGTACTGGTCAGCCGGAGTCACTGACCGGTACCATGGAAAGAAGTGTTATTGTATCTGAAAGTTCAGAGTATACACATTTATGGACACAGGTGTCAACAACTGTTAGAAATGTCACAGATATGTAACACTATTACTTTAGTCTCTTAATGTCCATAACTGTACTGGGTTGATACTAAGACCGGTTAAAGAACATGTCATACATTGACTGACAGAAACATCAAGATGCAGACGAGGATCTCAGGTGTTTCGGATCCACCGGTAGCAGCTCTCTCTCTCCCACTCTCTCTCTCTCTCTCCCACTCTCTCTCTCTCTCTCCCACTCTCTCTCTCTCTCTCCCACTCTCTCTCTCTCTCTCTCTCTCCCACTCTCTCTCTCTCCCTCCGCTGAGTGCTGAGCTCCAGAGCGGAACATTTGTTGCGGGCCTCTTCAGAATTCATGACACAAGATCTTTGTTTAACCTTGAAGGTTGATTCATTCGCAACTGGACGCCTATTTCATAATAACATGAATAAAACAAGACATCCTGTTTTGCTTCTCGGAGCATCTCCACAGCCTGAATGGACGAGCGTCCACATAAACATCTTTGTTTTATGTGCTGCCGGGATCGTTTTTCAGGCTTAGAATGTTGAACTGGTGGGATCTAAGAGCTAATTAAAGTTGGCTCAACACCGCAGACAAAGACTCAGTTAAACCGACCCCTGGCTGAATCGTTTTACCCTTCCTCGGTGTGTCACGGCGCTGATATGGCGTTAAAAAAGTATAGCGAATGAAACTAAAACATGGAATGTGAAGGCTTGCAACTTTGAAAACTGCTGAGAAAACCCTGTCAAATGCTGTCACTATGATTAAAGACGATGCATGAAATCACCGTAGCTGAAGCTGACGTCCACATTTGCATGAAAAGCCTCGCTATATTTGGCCGTTCTGCTGTGTCAGCAAGTTTCAGATTGGGTTGTGCTGGTATGACTGAACCAGGCCGCTGAGAAGAGAAGAATTCTGATGCTCCATTCCATATTTGTGCCAAACTTTCCCTCACTTTACTCAAAGAAAACCATCCAAACAATGAACACAAGACGCGTTTAACTCGCTCCGACTCCGCTGGGCGCAACTCCAGGAACATCTTTGAAAGTGGAGGACTTGCAGAAACCTGTTTCAGCATTTCAATGTGGACTTTCAGTCTGATGGAGGGGAGTGAGCCGGCAGTTTTTTGCCGCAGGTGTGATGGTACTGATCTCCAGAGAGGAGGAGTCGTCAGCAGACTCTGGTTTTTTTTGCTGTCAGCAAAGATCTCAGCTGTAAGAGTCAAGCCGATCAGAGGTTTTCACTGCACTGCTGACGGAATAGATTCTGATTCTCATTCATGCCTGCGGGAATAGAGGACTTAAATAAGGAAAAAAAAAAAAAAAGAGGGAACACTTGCAATGACATGTGATGCTGGAGTGAGGGACGTGTCTATTTGCTGGTGAGGCTATGATAGATGTGGACTGAACTCAAAGACAAAAACACAAAGAGCACTTGAACAAAAGAGTATTTTTTCATTCCCATATGTATAATATCATATAACTTTGAATAACGGCCCACAAATTACAGCGTGGCATTATTTGTTGTTGAAAATATAATAGCATCTCTATCAGTGCAAAAAAAAGGAAATTTGTTTGCTTAAAGATCTGAGGCTGAGTTCATGGTTTCCTGTAAAAACAAATATTTACACTATCATTGCTGTGTTTTAAAGCTTTACCTTTTATTTTGCAAAGAGTTTTCTTTTTAAACGTGACTTTAAAAGGATGACTGACGACTAAGAATGAGTCCGTCAGTATTCTATCTAAACAAACGTCGATCCGGCTCATCAAAAAATAAAAAATATTGATTTATTCTACTTTATTCTATTACTAGGATTTGTTGCAGGAGGCAAAACAAAAAAAGTTGTAAAGAACTTTTCTGATCATGGCCAGTTCAAACTGAGCTCGTAATTCAGCTTTTATGCTATGCTAACCATTGGCTAGTTAATTAATCACCTAATTATATCCCCCCAAAGGTCGGGAATATTATGGAAACGCCATCGCCAATGCATTTGCAGCAGATCCTTCGTGTTTACACGATAACTCAAAAACCATTTTATGGATCTTTTTCAAATTTTATACCAACATACACCTTAGGGCAAGGAAGAACTGGATTGATCTTTGGAAAGATCAGTTGCATATGTCTGCTACTATTGAGAAAAATTGCATTTTTCTCATCCGTTGATCTAATTTGTATAAATCATGCCCCCAGTCCCCTGCATTGTACACAAGCAGCCCCCTTGATTAAACTCCTGTCATTTAATTTGAAGTTAAGACAGAAAAACTGTGTTTTCCCAAAAAAAAAAACTCCCCCTAGTGAGTAAGATCTGAACTATTAGAGTAAAATAAGGTATATACAAGAAAGATCTCAAGTCGATTCATATGCACAACCTTTGGCCTAAATCTATAAAGCTAATGTCAGAAATATATAATCAACCATTCCCAAAATCAATCCAGTTCTTCCTCACGTTAAGGTCTATAGAGATAAAAAAAATCTGCAAATGATCCAGGAAACATTTTTAGAGTTATTGTAATAAAAACTAAGGATATGTTGACGATTCCAAAAAATCCCCAACTTTTTGGGGATTTAAATTCTTCCGAACTTTGGATTTCCCTGCCTGGTTTTTGGTAGTTTTAAACTATCCCTGAAGACAAGTTTTGCTTGTCGTGCTCCAAGGTTTAAACTCAGCTTCCATGAATATTTACCGCTGGAAATGTATCGACCAGCCTCTGCTGCATTCAGGGGCTCATTGTGCAGTCACGTAAAAAACAACCTCCAATACTGAAAATAAGTCCAATATATTGACAAAGACAGGAGATCCTTTATTCCATTACGATAACTTCGTAGCATCATGTCAAACTGACAAAACCGGATCCGACCATCCCTGAGTTGACCGAGCCCAACTTTCTCCTGAACAGAATTTCTAAATGTTTGCAGGGAACCGGCACGAGTTGGTCATTTTCGAAAGAGGGAATTCTGGCCCAAAAACCAGGCAGAGGAGAAGTTTGGTTAAAATTCTCTCTGCTGGACAGAACACGGGTTGGAGTTTATGTTTCAGAGGTCCGAGCACGACCTGACACGCTGATCCAGTTACTTACAGGTTGCTCACACTCTTTGTCTGCATGTTGTAAAGCGATACGATCACCTGAGAGCAGAATCTCCGCATGCAGGTATGAAATGTGAAAAAGTTACCGTCTGACCCCCGCGGCTTCCTCATTATTAGAAGGATGGCTAGAAATAGCAATGTTTGTATGGCAGCTTATCAGAACCAGATAACAGCTAACAATCCAGCTGAGGTTCTTACAACCCGTCTGCAGAGACCACGTTTCTCAGCGCAGGTTCCTTGAGAGCTTTTCATTTTTCTGATCTCCGTTTGCAGAGATAAAACAGCTTTTCAGGGCTTTATGCCTCGCTGGTGTCGTTCTTGAGCGTCTTTGTTTCCTGTGTCGTTCTGCTGTGGCTGTTTAAATTCAAGAAACCTACCAGAATAGGAAAAAAAAAAAGAAGAAGATTTTATTGTTTCGTCTGTTTCTGTGCTTGAGATGAAAAAAAATAAAATAAAATGTGAGAAACCCTGAAAGCTTTGGATGCTGTTTTGAAATATATCCTGACATTTGATTGTGTATTTATGCAGTGTATATGAAATACGTGTAATAAACTCTGTGGTTATTCAACGAACCTCTCTTCATGAATGTGTTCTTGCGGCTCTCACTTCTATAAAAGGAGCTCTTATTCAGCCTCCTGGAGAACAAACCCCTCCCATCCTTCGCTGTCACACTAAGCGCTGACCAACAGGCAGAAAATAGCCGTGAAGGCTCCAAAAAAGTTCCCCTCAGAGGCTGGTTTTGTCAATCGAGGACATTTCCTGGCATGGAATCGACTCAATGATGCCTGAGAGGTCGGTGGAAACAGTCTGTCTCCTCATAATGTCCCAACTGTAAATATCCAGTAAGAAGAGACATGTTTCCCTGCAGCTATATTCAGTAAAGGAGCCTCTCGGCTACGTTAGTGGAGCCCATAGGAGCGTTACTGGGTCATTCAGAACCAGAGGGAAAAAGGACAAGGCTGCTTTTACACGCTTGATCATTTCCACAGCATCATCAGGGGACTGGTTGATGAGAAAAGCATCTGACCAAGAATATTTTCTCCTTGCAAATACCAAAACACATTCAGAAAACACACTGCAAATACCACAACGCATTCAGAAAACACACTGCAAATACCACAACGCATTCAGAAAACACACCGCAAAATACCACAACACATTCAGAAAACACACTGCAAATACCTCAACATATTCAGAAAACACACTGCAAATACCACAACGCATTCAGAAAACACACTGCAAATACCACAACGCATTCAGAAAACACACCGCAAAATACCACAACACATTCAGAAAACACACTGCAAATACCTCAACATATTCAGAAAACACACTGCAAATACCACAACGCATTCAGAAAACACACTGCAAATACCACAACGCATTCAGAAAACACACCGCAAAATACCACAACACATTCAGAAAACACACTGCAAATACCTCAACATATTCAGAAAACACACTGCAAATACCACAACGCATTCAGAAAACACACTGCAAATACCACAACGCATTCAGAAAACACACCGCAAAATACCACAACACATTCAGAAAACACACTGCAAATACCTCAACATATTCAGAAAACACACTGCAAATACCACAACACATTCAGAAAACACTCTGCAAATACCACAACACATTCAGAAAACACTCTGCAAATACCACAACACATTCAGAAAACACACTGCAAATACCTCAACGCATTCAGAAAACACACTGCAAATACCACAACACATTCAGAAAACACTCTGCAAATACCACAACACATTCAGAAAACACTCTGCAAATACCACAACATATTCAGAAAACACACTGCAAATACCTCAACACATTCAGAAAACACACTGCAAATACCACAACGCATTCAGAAAACACACTGCAAATACCTCAACACATTCAGAAAACACACTGCAAAATACCACAACACATTCAGAAAACACACTGCAAATACCACAACACATTCAAAAAACATTTTGCAAATACCACAACACATTCAGAAAACACAAATATTTTTGTTTTCACATTCAGAAAACACACTGCAAAATACCACAACACATTCAGAAAACACACTGCAAAATACCACAACGCACTCAGAAAACACACTGCAAATACCACAACACATTCAGAAAACACACTGCAAATACCACAATCCATTCAGAAAACACACTGCAAATACCTCAACACATTCAGAAAACACACTGCAAAATACCACAACACATTCAGAAAACACACTGCAAAATACCACAACGCATTCAGAAAACACACTGCAAATACCACAACGCATTCAGAAAACACACTGCAAAATACCACAACACATTCAGAAAACACACTGCAAAATACCACAACACATTCAGAAAACACTCTGCAAATACCACAACACATTCAGAAAACACACTGCAAATACCACAACACAACACATTCAGAAAACCAGCTACAAATATCAAAACACATTCAGAAAACACAATGCAAATACCACAACAATTAAGAAAACCCACTGCAAGTATAACAACACATTCAGGAAACCCACTGCAAATACCCCAGCAAAACACAGTCAGAAAACACACTGCATATATCTCAGCACAACGTATTCAGAAAACACGCTGTAAAAACATCAAAGTTCGGAAAACACTCTGCAACAGCATAAACACAAAGGCAGAGTTTCCGGAGGAGACTTAGACTTGAAAGAATCACCATGTCGCCTGAATGCATTTCAGAAGCATCATCTAATATCTGTGAAGGTACGTCTCATCTGTTCACCTGATCCTGGAGAAGTTCTGCCCCGTCAAGTGGATCTAATGAGGCGTTCTCTCAGAACAAACTCAGCGCCCTGAGATGTCTGAGCCAAATGGACAAACAGAACCATCTGTGTTACTGAGAGATCTGCTGACGTCTCAGACCCAGACCCAAATAAACCCGGATCCAACCAAACAGGTGATAAAATGAAACGAAATCCAGAGACCCTTTCCTGGGATTTTTAGATTCCTTACATTAATCCAGGACTGCAGAGTCAATGATTTATTTATTAATAAAGCTTTCTCAGATTTATGGGATAGTCATCTCACTAATTAAAAAAACACAGGGCCGTTTTTTTCCTTTCTCCAGTGAATTCATTAAGATTCCACTCTCACACAGAAAATCTGCTCCCTTCCAATTTGTCCAGACGCGATCCAGCTGCTAATGGGTTGAATCATTTCATGTGAAGCCCAGTTCTGGGAGCTGACGCTCTGTCGTCTCAGGAACAACATGATGCTCATCAACAAAGACGCGGCTGAGAATGAGAGCGGCGCCGATGACGAGGAGGAATTCAAAAAATCGATGCGGGTCACGCCTCTGAAGGCCAAACCCCTTCCTTTTGTCCGCTCACACACTTTGTGCTGATCCGGTTTATTTTTAATTTGCGTGGTTGTTTCAGATCGACGGGCCTCTGATGCCAACTTTGGTCCGGATGAATAGAAATAAATCTCCACGGGAAAATATTCTATTTTACATTCTCTCTCTATCCCTGCAATCATCTTTTCTCTCGTGGTTGATAATAATAATAACAACAACAACAATAATAAACAGAATTATTATTACAATAATAGTAATAAAATAGTTACGCTGTAAAAGGAGAATAGTTCGATAAACAACTGGTAAAACTCTTTAAGTTAGATTTATTAGTTGAAGGAATTTGCTCATCAACAATTATCTTTTTACAGTGCATGATAACAAACAAACACATTAAAAAAAAAAAAAAAAAGGAGAATTTTGGTTTTAGAAATTGTCCAAACTCTTTCGAAAAACCTTTTTTAGGTTTTAGCCGTTTGTAAAACAACAAATAAATATTTGTTAATTTTTGTGTGTTACCATGTGGTGTATTAAAGTACATTTCTATTTTCTTAGTGTATATTTCTATGTTCTGCAGGCTTACACTTCATGGTGGGGGAATATTAGACATACAGCAGGATATTCTTTCTCCCTGAGGTGCATTGCTGTCGTGTCCCGAGTGAAAAATCACTTTAAGTAAGAGTGAACTAAATCAAACTATATTGTGCCAGAAGCATAAAAAAAATTGGTTCTGGTCGGAGATCTGGAGTTTGCTGTGTCATGAATCATAAAACATCCTCCTGCTGCATATCCATACATTTCTATAAACACGTAAGAAATGTACAAACATTCATGATAAAGGAGAGAAATCAGGACCAATAATGATAAAATAATGTGCTTTTTATTCAACATCCAGCAGCTTCAGGCGATAACATTTTCAGTCCGGCGCCGTGAGACTCAGAGACGGGAGGTTGTTGAACGTCTGCCAGGATTTTTGTTTTAACGGCCGTCTTTTTTTCTCGCCTGCCGACCGACCTGACCCAAAGTCGATCATCGATTACCTGGAGAGCTTTCAGGAAACAGTCTGTACTCTTCCTCTAAACGGAGAACATACGCTGCCTCCACACAAAAACAAAACAAACAAAAATAATTCACATAATGTAATGTTAATCACCAATCTGCCATAACATTAAAACCACCTGCCTTATATGACGCTATTGGATCATAACTGGCTTTCTCAGCAGTTTATGAGACTTCAGGCGGCGCCGTTGGTCCAGACATGGGCGAGTTTTCCCTGTTATGGATTTCAGGGAGTGATGGGAACCCATGACCCTGTTACCGGTTCACCAGTTGCAGGTAGACCCCTCTGGTTGGTACATTAAGAAAAGCCCGCCCTCTCCTATAAGTCAGCTGGAGGTCATAGAAATCAGAATTTACGGTCAAATATTCAACTTATATTTGGCTAAATTTGGATATTTCTTTTTAAATTCTAGAACCAAAGCTTCTAGAAGAAATTAAAATTGAAGAGAATTGTTGACGGGGAAGTAAACTCCAACAGTAAAGATGATAATTATATTATATCATGATTTTATTGTTACATATTTTATACTATTAATCGCTGATAGTGACGACATCATTATCACTGAGGTTGCTTTATTTGTTTTTTTATGTCAGAGATATTATATTTTTCCATGAGGGGGTAGAAGGGTACCAACCACTGAATACTGGGAACACCCAGTCCGTCCTGCAGTTCTGGAGATGCTCTGACCCAGATGTCCAACCATCAGAGTTATGAGCCTCGTCAAAGTTTCTCTCATCACTTCTGTCTAATATATATCCCAACCGCTCACAGGAACCACTGAACTCTCTTTTAACCGGTCCTGTCCAGCAACCTCAGACTGCAGTATGACCGTCTGGGTGTCTCGCAGTAGCAGAGAAGATTTACTCTACAGAGGAGGGGTCTCTCAAACTCCTCCTGTTCCATAATCTGTCTTCACAGCAATGATATAGACACAATAGCATCAACTTAAAAACCACCAGAGCGACCCACCGCCCCTCAGAGCATGACGGGATCAAGGCCACTTACCCCATGGTGAACCGCACTCCCGCCCCAAAGGAACATCGAGGTTCCAACCCTGTCCTGTTGTCATCAGCTCTGGGTCAAGACCCAAAGAAGGAGGTCAAGGATACAAGGGGCTCAAATGAGCTTCCTTCATTAGAGGGGGCTGGACTCAGCCCTCGAGGGAAGGTGAGGAGTTCATAGAGGAGCTGCTGCTCCTTCACGACGAAGGAACCAGATGCGCTGTGTTGAGACATCTGACCAGGACGTCTCTTTTTCAGGCACGTCTCACAGGGACGAGACACCAGTGGACCCAGAACTCACTTTAGGGGCGGGACTAGATGTCTCACCTGGTCAGGCAACGCCTCAGTATCCCCAAGGATGAGCAGGAGAGTGTTGCTGTGGAGTGAGTATCTGGAACGCCCTTTATTAGCATTTCACTGAAAGCAGCCTAAGAACAGCAGCAGCGTTACAGTTCTGAGAAAAATTGGAGAGGAATCGTTAAATAGCTGTTCAGATAGATGAGCATGAAACAGAAGAAAGACAAAAAAAACAATATATATGTTTGTATAAACAAGCTCTTCATCTCACATCTTCAAATAAATGCTGGTCAAAATCAGAATCTGGACATTTCCGACATCGACACCTCCAGCGGTATCGTCACAAACCGAATTGAAAAATCCGTAAAAGCGTTTGTCTGAGCAGAGAGGAGCGACGGAGAGGTGAGGTGTTTTTTTCCTACACCTCTCCGATGGATCCGGTGTTTACGGTGTGGATTTGTTTCCTGGTGACGTCTCCTTCGCCCAAACTTCCAGCTTCTGTAAGTATTTCAGCGTCAGCCTCTGGAAAACTTTAAAGTCTATGTTGGTATAAAGTTTGAATATGAGCCACCAAACAGTTTTTGAGTTAATCGCGTTACCATGAAGGATGTGACCCGAGAGAAAACGACAGAAAGCGCCTCACGCGGATCTATTCTTCATTTTTGACACATGCTGTGAAGCTTTTGCTCATTTTCAGCATATTTTCTGTCCCCAAAGCAAAGTTTCAAAACTTTTTGAACAATATTAATGCGTAATCGACACATTCCACCTGAAAGCTTTTTTTTTGAACAGCTGGATAGAAAACAACTGAGGATATCAAAAAAAAACTTCATTATCAGGAGCGTGAAATGAAATTCTGTCACTTCCTCTTAAATGCAGAGAGGAAGAAGAGAAAAATAACTCCCAAAGAGTCTTTGTTCAGAATTAGATGTTTTATAGAAAAGAAAATCATAAATTCACTTTTATCCAGTTGAAGGTTTTCCAGCACAGAGCAACAATTCAAGTGTAACAGTTAATCCAGCATTTTTATCATCATCATCATCATCATCATTATTCTTATTATTACATTTTTTCAAGAGCATTTAGTAAACTCACTGTAGAAAAATATCAGCATTTAATCTACCTGATATCAGGACGACGACGACAACAACAACAACAACAACAACAACAGAAAACACAGACGATCTGAGACAGTGAAAGATGAACCGATCGATAAAACAGATCTTATATACAGAATAAAAGCAACGAGTGGTTAAAAAAAGTGAAATGAGTTATTTTAAGAGTGCACCTACAGCAGAACCCGTCGTGTTTTAAGAATAGATGAAAGACTAAATTTAAATATTGACTCGTTTGGTCCTTTTTTTCTGAAATCAGGATTCAGTCAAAATACCTTTAATTCTGTTCTTTAAAAAAAAAAGAAAAACTCCACTCAGACCATGAAAACGTTCGTTCACTCATTCATTATCATCTATTACAGCTTTAGAGTAACTCGTCATACTTCCTCTCCTCACACGTCCCCTGACAAATGTGAGGCATTGAAACGACCATGAAAATGAAATGCGTGCCGGATCAAGAAGGACCGTGAAATGACTTCCGAAAAGAAACTACGTATCCAAACAAATGCTCTTTGTTCCTTTAGTCGCCACAAACTATAACATTAAGACCTAATAATACTTTTGAAATGGACTTCATTCAACGTTGGGTTCGAGGGTCGTGATGTCGGTCAGCTTCCATCTCTGCTCATCAGAGTTTAGTCCGTTTAAAGAAGTAGATTCTGTTCCTAGAAGTTGTATAAAAGATAAATAAATTATAATATTGACTCGTGAGATTCCAGGGAATAATGTCCAGCCATCACGGTCAGCTGACCCTGGTGGTGGAGGCCTGCTGACTGTCTATAAGTGTGTGAGAAAACGATCCTGTTTGTGTGAACATGATTGACAGGGATCTAATCTCAGCAGCGCAAAAATATTCATGCAATCAGTGATTAGTGTCGCCCATTCAGTAACCGAACAGGTGCGCCGCACTCGCACGCTGAGATGAAGTGATTAACGGGGCCAAGAGCCGTGCTGATGATGTCACACTTCTGTTGACCTCCAGGACAGAAAATGCCAACGCTAGTGAGATTCTGTCATTATCCCACAGATTCCTGATTTAATGCCACAAACATTCCGTGTGAGGTCACGGCGACCTTTCACCTACAAGTTCCCATCAGGTCATTCTTGAATGTAAGACGTTAATGCCCGTTATTAAGAGCTTCCCTCAAGTAGAGCGTCGGCAAGAATGAGATGTACAGGCCAAAAAACATAAAGCCTCAGACTGAGGCGTAGAAATGTACAAATACATGATTTTATCAGTACTTTTTAAGAACATTAGTGGTAGTGGGTCATTTTTAGCTTCAAGTTTTTGAGCGATACAGTAAGAATTGATTTCTCAAAGGGTCGATTCAGCCATTCATATTAGTTGCTAATGTTTTGAGACGTCATTATTATTTATATTACTATTAATATTAATTGGTACCACTTTACAATAGGACTCCCTCTATTAAGGATTTAAATGGCTTGTTCGGTTTACTAATTCAGTTGTAAACACTTTACAAATCAATAATAAGATGCTCTAACTAATGAAATATAAAGGCCATCAGAGACCTGATGCTTGCCAAATAGTGAGCCAACTTATCTGTACTGCAGACTCGATCTTGCCAAATAGTGATCCACATTGATAACTTGGGAGCTGTGTTATAAACTCTTCATAAACGTTAACTTATGACTTGTGAAGTGTTTACAACCTAATGAATAACTTATTAAAAACCATTTGTGTATCCTTCGTAAAGGTGGTCTTATTATAAGCACTACCTATTATTGTTGTAATTATAATTCTGAGCTGACCCTTTGAGTGAGAGGGGCTCCACGTTGAGTCCTGTCAGCGTTCCGACCATTAGTGATTACATTTCTGTCATTGTCTGACCCTGAGGTCGCATTGGTGCAGAAGTACCGGCGTTGGAGGTCACGCCCTGAAACTCCAGCTCCTCTGGAAGGGCTGGAAGGGTTTCTTGAAGCTGAAGAACATGAGGGAGGGCTTGGGTCGGGGGGTTTTCTCCGGTATGACCGCCGCTTTGCTCTCCTCTGTTGGAAAACGTCGGTGGTAGACGTCCGGGTAGGACCTCTGGAACTGGAGAGGAAATAGGGGGAAATGTATCATTAGATAATAGACAAACAAGCTAATCTTTAACTTAAAGTGCTGAGATGCACATTTTATAACATGTCAATCAATCAGATCCCCTTCTCCTCCCAGACCTCCACCCACCGATTCCCTCTTTCTACCTGTTTCAGCCTTTTCCTCTTGTCTTTGGCAGGAAGTTCTTTGTCTGCGATCAGACCTTCCAGCAGCTCGTTCAAGGGGGTCTGGGTTCCAATCACCTTCTGCTCCTCAGATTCCAGCCGGCGGATCTGTTTACAAAAAGCTGGAGATGCGCTGAAGTCCGTGTCCGACCCGGCGTATTTGATCTGACAGAAGACGCACAGGAAGTCCTGGATTAATGACGACACTCTGCTGAGGGGAAGACTGAACGTTTAGATCATCTGAAGATCTCGCCTTGGGTTCTGATAAATTTTGATGATCATTTTTTACATTTTAAAGAATAAACGATTAAGCGTGAACATAATCTGTAAATGAATAAACTATTAGTTCATTAGTTGAAGCTCTAGTATTTGGTTACCGACGCAAACTTTAACATCTGAAATCCTGTTTTAAGTGCCGGATATCTCAAATGTCTCTTCTTCTTCTTTGTGCTGTTCTCTTCAGGGGTCTCCACAGCAGATCATCTGTTTGTATCTCCCCCTGTCCTCTTCATCTTCCTGTGTCACACCAACCAACTGCATGTCCTCTATAACCAGATCCTGAAACCTCCTCTTTGCTCCTCCCCTTCTTCTCCTGCCTGCAGCTCCATCATCCTTCTACCAGTAGATCCAATATCCCTCCTCTTCTTCACGGGTCAGAACCATCTCAACCTGTCCTCTCTGACTTTGTCTCCAGGACGTCTAACCTGGACTGTCCCTCTGATGTCTCCTTTCTAATCCTGTCCTTCCTCCTCACTCCCAGAGAACATCTGAACATCTTCAGCTCTGCCTCCTGTCTTCTGGTCAGAACCACCGTCTCTAAACCATCCAGCAGAGATGATCTCACCTCCATCTTGGAAACCTTTCCCTTCACTCCTGCTGCCATCTTCTGTCACAGATAAGTCCTCACACTCTTCTCCACTCACTCCGACCAGCCTGCACTCGCTTCTTCACCTCTTCTCCAAAATCCCCGCTGCTCTGAACAGTTGAGCCCAAGTCCTTAAACTCCTGCACCTCCTACACCTCTACTCCTCCATCCTCACCGTTCCTCCTGCCTCCCTTTCATTTATTCTGTCTTGCTGCCACGGACCTTCATTCTCCTTCCATCCAGCGCTTACCTCCACCTCTCCAGGTTCTCCTCGATCTGCTCCCTGCTCTCACTACAGATCATAATGTCCTCCACCAACATCATAGTCCATGGAGACTCCTGCTGACCTCCTCTGTCAGCCTGTCCATCACCAGAGCAAACAAGAAGGGCTCCAGAGCCGATCCTTGGTGCAGTCCCACCTCCGACTTGAACCCATCCGTCACTCCTACAGCACACCTCACCGCTGTCCGTCTCCTCTCATACATATCCTGAACCCCTCTAACATAATTCCTGTCACTCCAGCCTTCCTCGTGCAATCCCACAATTCCTCCCTCGCCACTCTGTCCTACGCCTCCTCCAAATCCACCAATCAGCTCCTTCTGACCTTCTCTGTAAGATCATTATTGACCAAAAGGTAGGGGTTTTTCCTGCCACATCCCATCACAAGCTCAGAGTGAAACAATAAACTAAAAAGTTATAAAACAGTTTACGTGTGAGTGACTTTTAGTGGCATTAAGTTTGTAACGGATCACATTCTTAAATTGTTTTGACGTTATTCTGATCAGATGCCATCATTTCCAGTCATGACCACAGTGTGAGTTCACGAGTTCACTGTTAAGACCAAGAGATAAAACTCAAACACGCCTTCTTTGATAGACCACAAACAGGCTGAACAGACCGTCAACAGTCGGTTCTACATGTTTGATGTTCCTGCCAACACAATAAACAAGCTCACATTGATAGGAACCAATTGTGCACGGAACGAGACATCTAAACAAATCTCTGTTAACTCTGCCACCAGCTCTGGTTCTGTTGGATCTGGGATACAGCGATGACACATTACTGCCATTCTGCAGATGTGAGACCCCAGCCCCCCTTCTCTCCTGTGGAGGTCTGACCACTCAAGTCCACATCCATCTGTTTTCTCCACGCCGGATGGGAAATAAATCATATGACTTTCTTCTATTTATGGACGTAACTGTCCCACAGGGGAAAAACAAACCTGTCAGACTTGATAAACTATGACGAATGGAGGGCACAACAGCACCGGTGGTCTCTGATCTAATAATGCGTGGGAAGGACTTATTATCTCATGGCCACGACTTGATATCTCGCCCCCACGCGTTGTTTAGTGGTGGGAAGGAGATAGCTGTGGCTGCAGCAGGAGAACTACCGTTGTGCTCAGGATTACATTTGAGATGTTTGGGTTGGGCCTCCTGTACCAGTGCATAAATGCACCAGTTTAACTCAGAGTTAACAAACTCAGGATTGATTGAACCTACTCACATCAGCTGCTCTGGAACCCAGAACTCACAGAGTTTCTCATCTCAGCGTCGATGAAGCCAGAACTCAGGGTTCCACTCAGAGTCCGTTAAATCCCCCCTCAAACAACGTACCAAACCTTCAGCAGAATGTTTTCTGCTCACGTACATCGGGATGTGTTGGGATGTCAGGGTCGCGTCTCAGTCTGGATGCACTTGTGTTTAAAGTTCTGGGTTTTTTTTTTATTGTTGATTCAGCAGCTTTTAAATGTTTAGGTCAGGGTCTTTTCCTCGCCATGGCTGCCCTTTTCTCGGCAAGGAGAGGACAGGAGGAACCTTCGCCATAAAAGAGACGGCGCTAATTGAGCCCCGTCTCTATAAGGTCAGGCTGAAAAAGATGTTGACCTTGAAGCAGGGAAAATAAATATCTAATGGGTTTTCCTGTGGGCTTCAGGGCAGATTGTTAATGAAATACCAGGTCACCATTGCAGATGTCACTGAATAGTATTCACGTTTAGTTTAATACATTTTATGCCATCGCCTTCCTGTCTGGACCTTTCCCCTATGATTTCACACCATGACATCATGGTGTGAAATCATATGTATATATTTGTATATGTATGCATATATACATAATATGCAAATATTTATATATACATATATAGTTTTGCTTGTTCATGCATGACAATAAAGTTCTTCGTTCCGCCATATAATGAATGTTATTTCATGCCGTGATCATCATCATCATCATCACCGTCACCGTTTGATGATGCTACCCACTAGCGGCCCCCACCTCTCCCTCTTGCAGCCTTCCATCACGTCTGTCTCGGAGCAAAATCGTAGGAGGTGATTCTGTGAGCCGGGACACTAAACTCACAGCTAGACGCAGCATCTGAGCCTCCGGCTACTGCGACGAGAGCTTTTCTCCTTCATTAACATAACGGTGTGCGTTCCCAGCGTTACGGGGCTTTAATTGAAGTCTAAATCTTCCAGAAACTGGAGCCCTTCTCCGGTTTGTGGGAGAATACAGAACCTTTGTGACACGCCGTCTCCACAAATGATGCGTGGATTTGGCTCGGAGCTACGGGAATGGGGGCTACCTGAACTCTTTTCAGGTGGGACAGGTGCTCCTCAACCTGGCGGCGCAGCTTGGAGGGAACCTGGAATACGGTGTTGTGATGCTCCATCATGAACGTCACCAGTTTGGTGGCGAGCAGCTCGTCCAGGTCCATCTCATCCACTGACCCCAGAACGCAGGGGGAGAACATCTGTACCATCTGGACAGAGAGAACACGGAATACTCACATGACGTCTCCTACACTCAGCACATGTGGAATAAATAGAAAGTAATTACATACATGAGGAAGTGTAATATTGCCCGCCTGCAGCTTTTACTGATTTGGTCTGTTGTGCAAATGTCCACTTTATTTATAGAGCACATTTTATAACAACCGCGGTTGAACAAGGTGCTGAACGGACATTTAAAGAACAGGAACAGCAGATCAAAACGATGAGTGAGTATGATGAGTGAGAGCAATAAGTAATAAAACAATATTTCAATAAACAGCATTAAATATATATAATAAAAAAGAAACACATCTAAATAAAAGCCTCTTCAGAAATGAAAATGAAAGCAGGTAAACTATTCCCGAGATTAGATCTGGGAACATCCAGGAGGCGGATTAAACAGGTGGTGTTTAATCTCAGCTACCTGTCTCCGCTGGAAAAGACGTGTTTTAACAGCATTAATAGATTATTCATCCGATTCTGAACTCAAAGTCTGGAACGTGAACATCTCCACAGCTAAACGCTCGTCATTTCATACAGTTTGAAGGTTGAATAAACATCAGAGGTAAACACACAGCATCGTGTACAATCTATCACATCAGGTCTATCAGGAAAGAGCTGCTCATGAGTTATCGCTCTGTTTGGTGATGTTCCTCTGGAGTCCCTGAAATATTTAGACAGATGGTAAGATTCTACTGTGTCTTCATCCTGCGGAGGCTGGAGGGTTTGATGTGAGCGTGAGACATTCATACCGAATGAGTTAAGACAGGATAAGAGAGAGAGAGAGAGAGAGAGAGAGAGAGAGAGAGAGAGAAAGGTTGAGAGGTGAGAGAGAGAGGATAGTTGGTTAGGTATAGACAGAGAGAGGGAGAGGTTATAGGTGGTTAGAGAGAGAGAGAGAGAGAGGTGATAGGTGGTTAGAGAGAGAGAGAGAGAGAGGTGATAGGTGGTTAGAGAGAGAGAGAGAGAGAGATGATAGTTGGTTAGGCAGAGAGAGAGAGAGGTGATAGGTGGTTAGGCAGAGAGAGAGAGAGAGAGAGAGAGAGAGAGAGAGAGAGAGAGAGAGAGCAACAAATAAACGATCTTCATGACCTCACTACTCATTTCTAAGACCTGATTCATAATAACTCAGTCTGATATAAATATATTTCACACATTTGAAGACAGACGGGTATTTCCTGAATAAAAGGTGAAGTAGGAGATTCTGGACGAACAATGCTGACATTTAAACCCTACATTCTAACAGTTACGGCGGCGTCGTCTGAATTCACGGAGCCACACTGCCAGAGACAACAACAATAAAAAAGTGGGACGGCTGACAAAAAATGAAATATGACAGCAACTGGAGCGGCTGCTGCCTGAGGGGGAATCAGCGTCAACATTCCACAGAGAGAGAGAGCCAGAGATGATCACAGATTATTTTCGTATCAAAGTAGAGAGCTGCTGTTCACCCTTCATGACCCTCATCTTCTACTTGTGAGCAGGGACGTAGAAAAGGAAGAGGATCCCGTAGTTAGAGATGAAGACGCAGAGGCTGAGTGTAGCTGGTCCCTGCAAACTGAATATTCTACATATGTATATACAGACAGTCCCGGGGGGTTTGTCCGCTACTTGTTAGCAGTTGGTGAGAAAAATAAAACATAAGAATAAAATAAATGACAGTATGTGACGCACGCGGCCTTAAAAACAGTAAACAGATCCGTGTTAGGGGGTTAGGGTTAGGGAACAAATGAAAGTGATGGAAACTCAGAGAAGGTTGTTCAAAGGTAGGATTCTGAAAGAGGAATCACTTCATCATCTTCGCTCTTCCTTCTAGAGGCACATCAGTTTTTTCTTGTAACCACCAGGTAAACAAATACAAAAACAGACAAATAAATAGGGTCAACTATTTGTTTTATCTTACTGGCCGTTAACTGTAGAACTATCGGATTAATTCTCCCCTGATGAAGCAGGGAAACGCTGCAAAGATGAGCAGAGGAGGAAGAGGAAGAGGAGGAGGAGGAGGAGGAGGAGGTTCGCGTCACCCGGCGGTCGGGAACACGTACCAGCGTGCGGGTGGTGATGGAGTTGTTGAGTGGAGGGAGGTGTTGATTCTGGCAGACCCGGGCCATGAGGCGCAGCAGGAGCTGCAGGCGTCTTCGGTTGGGCGGCGGCAGTAAGAGGCAGCTGACCTGAAGCGCCTCGGTGGCCACCTCCCGCTCCTGCAGCAGACCTGCAGAGACGCCCATGTTTGTCTGGAGCACGCAACACAGACGTGCGGAGAAAGACGGCGTCCTCCAAACACTCACTCAGAATGTTGACGAAGACCTCGTACAGCTGGAACGTCAGCAGGGGCTCCTTGAGCCTCTGGAAATAATCTCCTACTGTCCTCAGCACGTCCCTCTCGAACCCCGGGTACGCCGGCTGCTGGCTGTCGCCGCCATTCGGCCCTGGGAGACGATAAATAATCCCAGTTGATGTTGAAGCATGAAAACATTCACAGCCCTCCAACACCAAATGTGTCAGCTTTGATATATACGGACTTATTATTAAGTAACGCTGCGTTAAAGGTGTGGGCATCAAATGAGATCCAGCAGGTATTTTTATGATAATTAATAACATTTATCTGGAGATCCATCACTTGTTATGTGATTACATTTCATGCATTATGCACTCAGTTGAACAAAATACACTATAGATTGTTTAATTTAGGGAAAAAAGATTATGAGTAAATATACATGTAGGTAGAATTTTGCCTATATTGTGTTTTCTATCTGCAGTGATGATGGTGGGTGAGTATCTGTAGGATGTTCTCACGGTTAACTTGCTAATAATTGACTCCCTTCTTTCTTTTTTTTACACTGACTTTCACTAAAAAGGACCTTCAGATAATAAATACACCATTTCTTATTTTTCCATTTCATTCAAGTTAAGCAATAAACGCAAATGTGTATCAATGTACTTTTCCAAGTTTATTATAAATGGAATATTATAAATTCAAATAGTTAATGGCTTGGAAATATTTAGAATCTATATATGCAAATTGGTGTTTTTTTTGATTTATCAGAAGTTCAAATAAAGTCTCCAATCTGAAAAAAATGGACTTTCTGTCATTTTCTTCATTGTTCAGGCTTTAATTTCCAATATAATATGCAAAAACTTTTGCGTATTAAGAGTTTGAACACTCGTCAATGTGATCTTTAACTTTCTTCTTACTGAATTCTGTTTTCACGGATATCTGCTAGAGTAAGACGAGGAAAAGTCCACTTACAGTCGGCGAGGCATTTCATGGCCGACACCACCCAGTACGGCATGTCCTCTGCAGACGCAGACAGAGAAGGGGAGTCATTATAGGATGGCAGCAAAGTTGCAGTCAACTATTCTTTCTCTTCTAGCAATGGTGCATCAGAGCGTACCCGCTTTGTTCTCCAGAACCACGATGCCCGTCTTGTTGACGCTGAACACGTTGTGAGCGATGTGTTTGCCGTTGACATGGTTCGGATCTAAAACTCCGTCCAGTGAGGTCAGACCCAGAACCCTCTGCAAACTGAAAGAACAGAGCCGGGGTCAAACTTCTGGAGCGGTGGATCCCAGGAGGTTCTGAGGCAGCAGGAGAACCTTTTTAAAACGCTTCATTAATAACATCTCAGCTCCTTTATATGAACTACATGTCATGATACGCATCCAAACAGCCTCCTCGTCTTAAATGTGACCATTTATGGCTGCTGCTGCCGACATAACAGAATAGAATAAAATAAAATAGAGTAGAACAGAATAGAGTAGGATAGATTAGATTAGAATACAACAAAATAAAGTTGAATAGAGTAGAATAAAGGAAGATAGTAGAATAGAATAAATTTGAGTAGAATAGAATAGGATATAACAGAATAGAAATAAAATAGAGTAGAATGGATCAGAGTAGAATAAAGTAGGATAGAGTAGAATAGAAAGAATGTTAATGATCCCCCTGGGGAAACTTGGGATTAACACAACAAGCTCTCTGGGTCGGGACTTTTAGACCCAGCAGTGATAAAAACAGAGGCAGACAGGTGAGGATGTCCGACTATGTAGGTTTGATCCCACCTGGAGTGATGAAGACCACCATCACTGGTGGTGATGGATCTGTGTCACCGGTGGAGTCACACCACCAGGTTGTGCTCTTCCTCCTCACATCAGCAGCACACTCACATCTAGGACATGCCTATAACCTTTTTTTTCTTCTTCTTTTAATCACTCTTGTACATCTTTAATTAAAAGCTATCCACAGATTAGAATAGTGGATTGTATTATCTGATTATTCTGTCCGTAACTCTTCACAGTCTTTGTATGCCGTGTGATTTACCTGAGCCGTGATATGATGCACAACATTAGAATTGAATAAAATTACATTGAAATACTATTTTCTACATAAATATTGTAATTCTCCTCATTCTGAGTACTTTAAAAAGTCTGTTCTCTTCCCACACTATAATACGCCCTTCCTACTTCTACCAGTTTCTGGTAGAATCGGAGGAGACGCTGTCTGCTAGTCCGAGCCTGCACTTATCGTGAGCTGCTTGAAAAGGAATGTTCTACCGGTTGGCTGAAATGATCTTCTGAGTTAGAGACCGATCCAATGTTGCAATAAATCCAATTCTGAATATTAGCCTGGGTGCAGGATTTACCTTTCAATTTCTATCTGACTGTCCCCGTCCTGCATACATGGATTTAAAGAAGTTATTTAAAATGCCTCACAATGTTAAAATGTGTGCATAATCTGAATAGTGGAAAATAAGGAGTCATAAAAGTCTTTTCTTTAAGATCAGTCTTGGAAAACGAGACAGGCAGCGATAGAAAAGTTGTAACTGGACCTGTTTGAGTTTGTCCTCCTACTGTGGTCATGTGACTTGATGCTGAAGTTTTAGGAACTTCAGCATCAGGCAGCGTTTAACCCTCGGTTTAATTATTCCACATATACATATATGTTGTTCTGGGAGTCTGGAGGCTCGGCTGATCCAGAACCAAAGTGTTTCTTCACAACACGAACAGTGAAAGCGTTTAATAAACTGTGAAAACGGTAACGTACTGTGTGACTGTCATGGATTTCCAGATGTGGTCCACTTGTTTGGCGCTTATCTCCTTCCTCCGGATCAGCTTGCATTCATGCACGTCCCCGATGGCCACGCTGTGCCGTTTATTCCACAAATCCGATGTCTGTTGAGGGGGAGGGAATCCATTCATTTAAAGAAAAAGAAAAAAGAAGACATGAAAGGTTGATCCAATAAAAAAGTCCAGTAATGCGATCAAAGAAAGCATTTATGTAAAATTAAAGCTGTGGCTGACATTGAGGCTGAGATGTTTTGAAGGGTGGATCAGTGACTCTGAAGGTCAAAGGTTTTATGTTTGACAGAATTAAATTATTATTGAGTGACATTATATTATAATGTCACTCAAATGCAACAAAGTCTCAGTGTCTGTTTGTTTTCTTTCAACAACAACTTTACACCATGTAACGTTTGCAAACAGCAGAGTTTCGAAAAAAAAAGTTTTGAGTTAACTCGAATGATTTAATGTTAAAATCTCCTCCATACCTTTACCTCCAGAAAATCACGGGACCAGAAATGTCATTTTCCATGGCTACTCCTACTTTACTTTCAGCCCTCTGATGTTTGACTGGCGCTGATTAATGATGTCATCAGGCTGCTCTTATTCTGCTAAGAGTGGAGAATTAAAGAGCCTTTCTTTAGCGCCGCTGACTGTGGTTACATCTCTGTAGGAGCTGAAACTCCTCGATGAGCGACGACTGACAAAAACCTCACGCATCATTTAGTCCCAGAGTCGAAGACCCCCAGCAGCGCCGAAAGATTTTACTCATCTTGAATTCTCCAACTCCGCCATGATTACAGATGAGGCGTCAGGAGATGCTTTTAATTTGCAGGATGGATCCGATGTTTCTTGGTTTTGGGGGAGTGGGGGGTCCTAGGGTTGATTGTTTTAAGGGTATGGAGGCCGTTTCTGGTCTGATCTGACAGCAGCCAGTCATGTTGGGTACCAGCTGCTGCTGTGGGTCCTGATTCTGAGACGGCTGTCTTTTGCCGTGTCGCACTTATAGAGCCATATAATTTATTATTATCATTTTAAAAAATGTTAAGCGCGAGCTGACCGAGTCACCGACATCACAGCGGTGCCACCAAGCGAGGAAAATATCCGTGAACGCACTGGGATACGCCTGAAATGGGCAATAAATTGACGCCATCTCTCTGCTGGCGAAGGCCGGCCATAAACCCTGAAGATGATATCGACGTTATTAGAGGAGACAGATTCATCTCATGACTGACTGGATTCATGATTCCTTTGATGTTTTCTCCTCTTCACTGACTGGATTCAGTTTGTGGTGTGGTCGTATGTTACTCGTCTGATAAGCTGTAAACTCCTGGACGTCTGCGGCACAGAAAAGCCTCACTGATGTTAAAAAAGCTCTTTCCCTTTGTTCCAAAAGGGAAAGAGCTTTTTGTTCCATGTTTTTTGCTGGTCGGACCTCCTCTTCCTCTTTGGCTGGTTCTCTGTTGTTTCTCATTCTTCACAGCAGGGTGAAACATTAGCATGAGTCAGATTCCATCTCTTTCATTTCCCCTAAGCCCCCCCCACCTTCTTGTTCTGTGCAAAAACGAGCGGCCTGTTGATGAATGGCCAGAACTCTGCTGTCTGGCCCGGTCTGAGTCATTCTGTTTGTTTCCCATCTGCAGAGCCTGGACTGTTTTAAGACGCTGCCTTTGTTTTCAACCAGCAGACAGAAGAGACGAAGTGAGAATATCTCACCTCACCTTAAAGTCAAAGAGAATTCTCGGCGCCTTCAGCGTCTGGTTTGATAACCTGCTCCACTCTGTATGTAAATGTGACAGACACAATATTGAAATCATCTCCCTCCTTTCAGTATAGCAGCTGTGGACCCGCAGCACAGAACCTTCCACTAGGACTCTGGACAAAGATGAAACCAAACTATCCTCGTCTTACTTCTCTGAACCTTGTTCTCCTCACATCGAGCAGAACATGAGTCCAAGTAAAGCCCCGATTGGCTGAAACATCTCCCTCTTTTCTCACCATCGCTGTCTTGAGGGATGCCAGGTTCTGCTTCTGAGGCAGTTCTTCGTAGTCGTCCCAGCGAATGAGTCTGGGCAGGACGCCGTCCTTCAGCAGAGGCCTTGTGGGAAAAGACTTCAGCGGAGACAGCATGGGGAATCTGGGGGGGAAAAACCACAAAGACTGAGACAAATCCTCCCCATCCCATCCGCTAACATGAACTGCTCCTACGCGGTCGTCCCTGACCGCAAGGGGTGCAAAGCCTCCAATCCCCTGCGTTGTACAAGCAATCCCCCGGATTAAACTCCTCAGATTACATGTGAAGGTTTTTTCTTGTTGTTAAAAACAATTAAAAGAAGATCGGTTTTCTTAAAAACAGGAAGAAAGAGAAAATAACAAGAACGGAGGAAACAGTGCCATCAGTGCCAACAATGATAGTTAAGGTATTAAAAGGAAAATTATAGTAAAATATGATTTATATATAAGACAGATCAACTTCTGTCGATTAAATTACACTAAATTTGGATAAAATCTGAAATCCAAAAAAAATCTAAAAGCGGTTTGGAAATTTTGGCCCGAAGGGTTTAGAAATAAAGCATCTAACTACCCCTTTCCAAAATAACTCCAGTTCTTCCTCACAATAATGTCTATGAGGGTATAACATTTGTTTCGTGTTATCACGTTACCATGAAGGATCAAAGGAAGGCAGAGATTCTACCTGTAGAGGTGGCCGTTGTCCTCAAAGTCCTCCGTCCCATGGCGGCCCTTGATGTCCTCAATGACGTGGGCCTTGAGGAATTTCCTGAGCAGCTGCAGCGTCTGGTAGCGAGTCACCTCTGGGCCGAAGTTGTTGTTGCTCCCCAGCAGCCGGTGCAGGTAATCCACCGCCTCGGACCCGGTGAAGCTCAGGTCAAAGTAACGGAAGTGTGCCCAGTGCCTCCTCAGCGGCATTCCTCCACGGAAGAGCTTGATGGTCTCATTCCACTGCAGAAACATACATAACAACATGATGCCAGAGCACCTAGCATCAATAAAGTCTATATAAATAGATAATGAAGCAGTTGTTTTTCTTCACTATCACAACAGAAAGAGAGAGACGCTCCAGATTAGAAAACATTTTTTTGCCATCTTCTAAATCTACCGACAACTCCAACAAACTCCCTGAGTATCTCTCAGATACTCTTTAGCTGCTCGTCTTCTGCACATTCCACTTCAGTGTCTCTGTTCACCCCACCGAGCCCTCGGCATCATCCCCAAAGGAAAGTCAAAGGAATTAAAGGCTTCAATAAAGGACACAGTTCAAGAAAGCGCTTTTGCCACATTGTGACAGCTGACGTCACCAAAAACCAAAACCTACCTCTGGGTAAGATCGGCCCATTAGCTTTTCAATAATCTCGTTAACAAACAGATAAATACACAGGGGTGAAAAACTCAGGAAACCAATTATGAGACACACACCTTTAAGTTCCATACAAGGAAAGTAAAGGTGTGTGTTCTGAGGAGATGTGGATGGACAAATAAAGGAACCTTTCATGTTTCCTCTTGCAGACACATTAAAAGAGCTCTAAGGCACACAAAATGAGATTAGCCTTTTCCCCCCCCCCCCCCCCATTTCAATTCCACCAAAAAGTCCCTGTACACCTTCGTTATCGTGCTGCCAGCTTTTTGCCGCAAATCTGATAATGGATCTGCTTTTTTACAGAGACAAAAAAAAACAGTTTTAAAACAATGTCATTAAAATAAATGGTAATTCCAGCACCATGGAATGAAAATCCATTTGCATGTTTTCCATCTCACGGTTCTGAACCAACTCCATCTGCGCTGATGGAGTTCATTCGCCATGAACGCAGTGAGGAGGAAGACCTTATAATCAATCCTGGTGGAGATGGGAAGCCAATAAAGTGAATGAGGAAGGGGGGTGTTCGTGTTTACGGACTGTAAAACTGTTCAGAACAGTGCTGCAAGTTATAAACAAAAAATCTTGTATCTAGGAAATTTTTCAAATTTTTTTGTCCTGTAAGAAAAAATAATCTTGTAAAGCATGTCTAACATTTTAGGAATAAAATGTATTCCATATCATTCATACATCATATTGAGCTGGTTGAACCAGTTGGACTAAAAAGGTCCAACCATGGTTTGCATGACATTTATAAAGAGGAATATGATTTTTGTGAAATTCTAATTAATGACATTTTCTCTTTTCCTTTTTTGTATATAAGCTTCGATCTCTTGAATATTAATCTTGGATAAAGGTATAGATTCTAAGAGACTAAAATACTAATTTTAAAGAATCTGAAATAAATGACTGATGATAGGAAATTCAGCAGGTTGTCGTTTCGAACTCAGCCATCTAGAATAAAATGGAATTGAATAGAATATTACTCACACTGAGGTAAACACTAGGACACTAATAAAAACAGAGATTCCCATGAATAACCGGTGGCGATGGGATAGGAAATTAGATTTTTCCTGCATATCGTTTGAAGAATATTACATATTAAGAGCTTTCCCTGCACATATTTATGCAGCTCATCTCTGCTGTCGCTGCAGGAGACGCTTAAGATGAAGCAGTGAAGGCGCCGCTGCTCCTTCAGTACCAGTCTGGTGTTTTTAAGAGAAACTAAAATAAGATATCTGATGTACAGTTAAAAAAAAGTGGCCTGAAATCAGCATTGAAGATTTAACTAGTCGTGGTTAGAGCTGCTCTGTGTGGGATGGATGGATAAGATGAAGAATATGTCAAAGAGTTCTTTTTATCTGGAGCAGATTTTGAAAACACAGCATCATCAAACTTCACAAATAAATTAAACCATGAGAGGTTTATAAATCAAGCTTTTTTTTTTGCCTGGAAGAATGATTTTAAACAATATACACTACTTTATAACCAAATCGGTAGGTGGCAGGTGTTTATTTTAGAACTTTTGTGCATCTAAATACAATTTTAGAATCTGGACGTTGCATTTATTTACAGGATCTAATGTAGTGTTTGATTTTTTCTATTTTCTCCAAAAGATAATTGAGCTCATTTGTTAGAGATGAGAAGAGATAAAAGTATATAGGCACAGACAGTGGGGTAATAAACATGTAATAACACCACGTAATACAGTAAATACATTGGTACTACTTTGGAACTGGTATAAAAATATTTATTATAATTGAGGTATTACTCATTCCTAAAAACACTGTTGAACAATTCTGGAATAGTTCAAATAAACCTTTCCTGTTACAGTCTACTCTTTTTTATAGACGCTTGAACTTCAAACGCTAGTAACTGTTCACTAATTTACTTAATTACTTTACGACGAAACGTCTTTTTATATGAATATAACAGAATAATGTTGTGTAACCTGTCGGATGTACCTACACATATGAACTTCATTCATTTAATTCTACGTAACATTCAAAGTGAGCATAAACGTCACACTTGACCGAGTTTTGGAAACGTTACCAGCGGACTACTAACCAGTTTAGTCGCCCTGTAGGGACCCGGTCCAATGACGTCACCCTCCATTCTGGTTCTGAGCTCCTATTTCACGCGTAGCAAACCATGAGGATCGATAACTTTTCATAAACTCTCCAGAAAGTTGAGCTGTGGATGAAAACAATAAGTTTCAGGAAGATCTTCATGGAGACGTTGATGCCAACTTTGAATTTCCTGCGTCACAGGATTTGAGCGATGTGATTGGACGGCGAGCTAAGCACGTAATTACAACCAACGGCCATCCACTGTTGCATTACGGGAGATGTAGTGGTCATAAGATTCTTTTTTTTAAACTCAATCTTTATTTAGATAAGGAACTTAATATATTAGTCGTAATACAAAGGGACAAAAAATAAATAATTTATCCATTTTAGCGCGTCAAAACATTATATAAACAAACTAAAAAAAACAAATAAATTCGCAAAATTAACACTAAATAACATGGAAAAGTAAATTCCGAAAGAAGAAAAAAATAAAACTTAACATAGGTATATTTTTGTGAACAGACAGCTTGTTTCATTACATATTTCAGCTTTTAATTATTTTATTTTTTTAAGTAATTCATGAAGATTAAAAATTGGTCTGGCATTCATTCCTGAATAGGCATTTGTAAATAAATTGTTTTGCTAAAATGATGTTGCTGTTGCACATCATGCCAGTGATGATACAGTGGTTTATTTGGCTTCTGCTGGGACCGGGAGAGTTATGCATCTGGTTCTGTTTGTAGCATAATCTTCTTATTCTGTTTTTTTTTCTCTTAAAAACATAAGTCTTCTATATGAACTGACTGCTAATGTGGCAGTATAGCATCATAAAGTAACATGCCAAAATTGAAAAAATTAACAATTTCTCTAATATTGATTTGGTATTGTCATGAAAACATCTACAAATCGCTCCGTCGAAAAAATTTTATTCAAGTTTCTGAGGTTCTCGCCTTTTTTTTAACAAGTAGACGTTGAACGCATCACACAGCGTATCTGAGTGGCGAGTTGCTGACAGCTACGTCAGCGAGCTCTCCTGCCGATGTCAGCAGTCAAAGACGGATTAGATTTGATTAGATGTTTAAAACGCAGCGTTATCAGAGGAGTAAAACAAGAATAAAATAACCCACTGTGAGACGTTATCTCAAATAAGGACAAATGAGCGTCCAGACCACCAGAGGCTCGTGGCTCTCACCCCCCGTTGACATGAAGGCAATAGAAAGAGTCATCAAGAGCCACATTATGGAGGCTACGGACTCACAGATGGACCTTCTGCATTTTACTGGGGCAGGAGGGTTGATGACGCAAAAACTTTCAGAAGAAGGGAACGCCCCAAAACAACAACAAAACTTCTCACCGAGAAAACTAACCAACCTGTGGATAATGAACTTCCTCACCAACAGTTCACAGTTCCCGGCGCGAGGTCATTAACACCTTCTATATCCTCCACACACACACACATGCACCGGCAACCTGCAGGGCTCTGTCCTCTCCCATCTGCTCTTCATCCTCCACTCTAATCACCGCAGCTCCAACCATTAAAAGTGTCGGCCGGTAAAGTTGGCCCGCGACCTCAAAAGTTGTCCTCCGCTTTCTAACCCCCCGCCACCACAGCGTGTCAGCTCTTCATTAGTGTGTGCAGTGGTGTGATAGTTCCCGGCGCGAGCTAAACATAAATAAAACAAAAGTGATGACGGTGAAGATGTGGAACAAGAAGAAGCCGCCGATACAACCAGGAATAAACACTGCACTGGGATTTCAGAAAATGTCTTTATTGTCCACACCCATGGTCTTTAATTCAAATTATTCACAGAAATCTAACCTTCAACTCAAGAAACATAATAATAATAATAAGAAAATTTCATTCTTAACATAAAACAAATATTTTTCTCTAAAATTATTGCATAATAGTGGAATAATTATTGGCAGTCTGAGGGAATCCTGTGATTTAAAGGTGACTGAAGCATATTTCCAGTCCTATTTTATATTTTTTAGCTTCACCTGTGTGGAGTAGGGACTCTTAAGTGGTTTAACAATTACTTCCTGTTTTACTGGTGTATAACTGGACCTACGCTGTCGAGTAGGTCCCAAAAAATGTCCCCAATTCCCTGCGTTGTACAAGCAATCCGCCTGATTGAACTCCTTACATTAAATCTGAAGTTATTTCCACAGTATTTTTACTCCGCATGTGAAGTTGGGAGTAAAGTCCAGTTAGGTGAGCTAGTGGTAATGCTAGCAGTCTAGTGCTATTAGCTGGAGGCTAACTACTGGTCAATTTCAACAAGGTGAAAAAAGTGGAAAATGAAACCTACCAGGTTCTGCTGATCTTTGGAGGAGTCTATCATCCACCATCGTCTTCTGCCGTTGTTGAGGTCAGGGGCCGACGGACGCCCGGTCGTTCAGCGAGGACCAGGTTTAAAACTATGAACATGAATATTGTCCCGTTGGTCCCGGTGGTCCCATTTCGGTCTCTGTAGTCATTCTCAACATCCATAGTTTGACATCGATCAGGTCAGTCAGTCAATGCTTTTTTGAAGCAGGTAGCGAAAGGTTTGGCGATACCGTTCAAAAAAGGCCTGAACTTCCAAATGACGATGATCTTGCGTCTGCACAGATGCCTCCTTATAGACTCGACTATATACGTAAACACCGTTAGGTCCATTTTCAGCAGCTGCTCTTGAAACAGTTGTAAAGGTTTGAATTTACCTTTCAGGTGTCTGCTGACCGTCTTCACTATCTTCGCAACTTGTTTCTCACTGGCGTTGAAGTCGATGTCGTAATTTGCGATCTCTGCCAGGAGCATCTTTTTCATCGTTACGACAATGGGTTTAATGATCATATCAATCGCCACATCCAGCAAGAGAGGCACTTTAGAACAATTCAAAATGGTCTTAGTCACTTTGGACAATATGAAGTGGCTTATTTCATCCAACGACTTGACTGGTCGCGCCACCATCTTAATCTCCTCCACAAGGTCGCTCACGCGCTGGCCGCCCATCTCGTGTGCCGGCGCCCGCTGTTTGAGCCAGTACACCATCAGTTTCATGAAATCGTCCACTTCCGCCCGAATCTGGTTCTGAATGTACAGCTGCCCTCTGACGGGGTTTAGATGGTGGAATATGACGTCCCCCAGCTTCCTAGCGGTGTCCTTATGTCTGGAAATGTCCCTGGAAATTTTTGTATAGATGCACATCTGATCCCTGTAGCTGTTTATCTCCTGGTCTCCCTCGATGAGGATCATGTCCTCCACCAGCCACTGCACCGCGTCAAGAAGATGTGAGAGCGACGTGTGTTCGTTTCTCGATAAGGAGTGGTTGAATTTTGCCTTCAGCTTTGCCACAATTTTAAGGACCGACTTCTCTGCGAATCTTTGGACAGCTCGGAACTCGCCGATCCTCCCCACTCTTGCGCCACCTGTCTGCCACGAGCTAACGATCTCACATGCCACCTCGCTTGTATACAGGGTGGAGATGGTCTCAATCTGCTCATCATCAGAACTGTCATCGTTATCCGAAGAGTCGCGACTATTGCTGACGGATTGGATGACCGGGGAGACAAAGCTTTGACGGGGTCCATCGTCTTTCACGGGAGCTACGGGGGTCTGAACCGACCACTCGGAGTCATCCAGCTCATCGGGACTATCCTCACTGTCTTCATCTGAAATGTCATAAATGTTTCGTTCACAGACACCACTCCCAAAATTAACCAGGATCCTTGTGACGGACTGGGTGAGCGGAGAGACAGATGTTTGAGAGGGTCCGTCCTCGTTCAGAGGGGTGACGGGGGTCTGAATTGACCCCTCAGAGTCATCCAGCTCGAGCGAGCTTGACATAATCTGACCCACAGAAACTGTGAATTCTGGACTCATATATAGCATATAGGATGAACCAGATTCCGTTAAAGAATCCTACTGCTTTGATATCATTATGACCACGTGACATCACAGGAAGTTCAAAGCAACAAACACTAGAAATGGTGATCAACCAAAACAAAGGCATGAGAAGGCTCCCTAACAAGGCCTTGGTGCTTTCATGAAACCATTCAGTGCTTCACAGTCAACTTTAACAAACCAGTAATTCACGACTTGTTGCCTCTGTGTGCATCTGTTGCCGTTTCTAGTCCAATCGTGACATCGGACCCAGGGAAGTTTTCTCTGATGTGCACCAGCGCTTTATAACTTGAAGGTTGATGGTGAACTCTTCAGTCTTCAAAAAGTTGCAAATGACTTTACAAAAATATTTTGGGGAGCTCTAGAAACCTGGATCTGGAAACTTGAATTAGACAATGTCCAGTTGGGGATGAGGGCGCTAAAGCTAAAGCTAAAGCTAAAGCTTCCAGCCAAAGTTGCCGTCCTCCTTCCCTACTGTGAACTTTTGTCCCGGGAGTCGCTCGTGTTGCACCACAGCGGAGTTCAGGTCATCAAAAATGTTTATAGTTTGTACAGAATCCAACAAACAAAGAGACATGAAAAGTCGGGATTATTATGGCATCGTCATCGCGTCCATCGTAGATCGGTTGTCTTACCGCCATAACTCGAAAACGATTCAGAGGTCAGTTGCATATTTCCGCCATTAGGGGGAGGTTTATATTCAAACGTTTTTGGGCCATAATCTCTCAACCATTGTTCTGATTTAGTCATATATTATATATATATTAGATACAGAGAGAGACATGCAGATTTAGAGAGAGGACATGCAGTTGGTTGGTGTGACGGAGGATGACGTAGAGGACAGGGGGAGATGGAAACAAATGATCCGCTGTTGAGACCCTCAAAGGAAACAGCAGAAAAGAAGATGATGTAATTTGAGGAGTTCAATCAGGGGGATTTCTTGTACAACGCAGGGGATTGGAGGCTTTTTGGGAATACACCCTTGGGGCAGAGACAGATACCCGACCGGGTCCATTCTGGTCAGAACTGCTGAAACTTCCAAACTTTAACTGCCTGAAGAGGAGCAGAGTGACACCGAGAAGAAGAAACTCTTCAACTCTCTATTAAAATTCATGAGTGATATCACAAAAGTGGATGCGTGGAGAATTCTGAAAGCTGGAATATTATCCCGAATAGCGTAGATAACATTTGGGATTTCAGAAACATTCGGACTGTCTCGAAACGACCTTCTTTGTAATTCCTGGAACATCTCGAATGCAGGTATGAATATTACCTGATCACAGCCCAAATAAAACCCGAGATTTATACACAGCGAGACTTGACTGCTAAAAGCTCGATAAACTATGAGAGGTCAAAGTTCATTCAGAATGTATCTGGGAGAGAGTTTCAGAGGGGGGTTCATCTAAACCTCATTACAGAAAATGTATTTTATCAACGTAAGTAATCTATTCCTGCAGATCCGTTGTCTTTAACCTAAATATTTATTTTGTGGATCATATTCAAATTTTATACCAACCTACATCTTAGAGCGAGGAAGAACTGGATAGATTTTTGGAAAGCTTGGTTTAATATTTCCGACATTAGGGGGAGCTTTATCTCCGAACGTTTTCAGGGTATGAATCGACTCGAGGACATCCATCATTTACGTGTCAATAGATCTTAAATAGATCTTTTTGTTTTACTCACTAGGTGGAGCCTTTTCTTTTACAAAACAAATTTAACATTTAATTGAGAGTGTATTGGAAAGGAGGACGAGAATATCGTTGTTTCTGCATGAACTTCTACAGCCTACATCAGCCTCTCCTTACAAACAGCAGTGGCAGAGATAGAACATTAACCTTTTTGCACAGAACTCAAGCAACTTTATAAAAGCGATGGCTTTGTTTTTCAGTTTGACGGCTGGGAGACACCATGGAGATGAATCTCTCTCTGCCGCCGGGCGAGAGAGGCAGAACATTACTCTGACTTCAACGCTGATGAATGAAGAGCTTCCCTCGATTTCTTTATTTTTCATTTTCACATAGATTAGACTTACGATACAAAGGAAATACATTAAATCACACACAAAAAAACATTGAGGGGAATCCGGTATAGATTAGTTTCAACATCCTGGGTATATAATATACAAGGGAAGACAGAGATGTCTTATTCAGTCTCTTGTTTGTCGATTGGCAGGACAAATATCTGTTTCTTTCAAAACTGTATTTATTTCCACTTATCAAACACGTTCCATACTGAGGTTAAGAGATTCCTCCAGACACGATTCTATTGAAAAACATTTGGGTGAAAGTCAGGTTTCATATTTTCCTGCCTTCCTTTGACCGTATCTGTGCAACTTTATTCCCTGACAGGCCGACCATCGGAACTCAGAGATATTAGTTTCAAGTAATCTCAAAACGCTGCGAAACACTTGAGCCCAAAAACAATTTACAGCCGGGCGGCGCCACCACATTTTAATCAACGTCCCTCCTCGTCCAGAACCATCGGTCCGCAAGACTGGAGTCTATCTTTATTCATTCCAGAGGGAGATGAAGAATCTTCAAGTTGACTCTTCTCTATAAATCTAACTCTACAAATGTAATTCACTTTAAAACTCTACAGCGCTCACATGAAGTCATTTGCCGAATTTGCGACCGACAACTAACACGGAATCTTCGTGACGCAAGGAGCTGAGACGAGTTTGAGGACGGAGACAGCAGTGGATCGTGGAAATACAAGAAGCAGCAGATGAATGGAGGCGTTGGCGGTCCGTCGGTCGTCTGTTTACGTGACCTGTGATCTTTTCCGACCCGGTGTTTACACGCATCCACTCGTAGGCTGATCCAGAATCTATTCGGAATCAGGCGGTCCATGTATACCCAACTATTCTGTAACCTGTTAGTTACAGGAATGTGTTTTGTTGGTAATTCTAAACAGCAGAGCATCATGGGAAGGTAACAAGTGGCAGATGTCCGGCACTCTTATGTAAGAACCTCCGCTGATTAATATATGAATACTGCTGAATACTGACTTCTGCTCATCAGATCCATCCCCCGACTGCCTGGTTCCGTGAGTGAGCGGACTATCAGACACCTGAAGATGCTGCTGTTGGATCTTTGTTGGATTTTCTGGCCTTTATCATAGATTAGCTACAAAACCTCACTGGATTAAAACCTGTTTCTCTTTAAAACCATCTACAGACATTTCTGAGTATCTGCACTTTGGGTCTTATGATCGATAAAACAAAACACGGACTTACACGATCTTTGTAGTTCTCGGATGTCAGGGAATAATTCCTCGACTCTCCTCAAAGCGCGTTAGCGATTCTTTTAATTGGCTATTATTTCTACTGGTCAGTTTTTCAAAATAATTGCTGTTATTTTTAGTGGTAAGTGCCGTGGTGGTAGTTTTGTAATGGCGGCTGTGGAGCAGGAGGGAGAGTGGTCATCCGTTAATTGGAGGGTGGGTGGTGTGAGAATCATTCTGACACACCTGCGACCGTCTGTGTGTGAGTGGATCAACGCCGGTCCGCGCTGTAAAACACTCAGAACCCTTTCATACAAGAATTACTGAAATAAACACAAAGCAATATTTGTACTTTTTAAATCCGTTGAAATGAATCGTGATCTTTTCTGTTTTCCTCTTCTTGAATAATATTTCAGATGTGTCAACCTGTGTGTGTGTGTGTATATATATATATATATATATATATATAGTAACATTTGAGGTAAATTTGGGCTAAACTTAATCAGCAGTAAGGAAGCTATGTCTGAAAAACATTAGGTGACAAATCTCCCTCTAGTGGTGGAAATATGCAACTGACTTTTCCCCAAATCACTTTCTTCCTCACACTTAAGTATGTGTGCTTATAAAATTAGAATATTACTCATGAATTAGTTTTGAGTTAATACAAAAGATCTGCGGTACCTGTGACTCCATAATATTCCATAATACTTTTCAGGCATAATAATAATAAGTTAAATCAAACTCTCTGCATAATAAGATGGAACTTTGTCTAAATGAGGGTGAAGAATTGAAAAGGAGGAAATGAGATTCATTCTAAAAATGGATTCTCCTTCCCTGCTGTGACACACTTTCATTTTTTGAGCTTTCCAGCTTATGGCTCCTGTGATTGCATGTTAATTAAATTCCTGTCATGTCATCTGAACACTACCGTTAGTTTGGCTCATTGAAGTACGTTCTGCCCCAGCAGATCTATCTTCAGAAGACGCAGCCAAAAGAAATGATGAGCTCGGAGGTTACCAAAGTAATTTAAGACGCTATTCAGTCTCCAGAATCCAGAAATGAGTTTCACGTGTGTTTTTTTTTGTTAACTCACCAGGGAGAGACGTTAAAAAACAAACTGAAAAAAAAGCAGTTTTTCAGGCATAACTTGCAAACTGTTGGTCTGATTTAGTCCAAATTTTCTTCATATGAATCGACTTGAAAAGATTTATCATTGATTTATCACATTTTACTGTAATAGTTCATATTTTACTCACTAGGGGGACTTTTTTTCATGAAAAACACTTTTTTTGGGACATAATTGGATAATCGTTTTGCTGCACAAGAGTCGACTTGAGTAGGATCTATCATTAATATGTCACATTTAATGCTAACACTTCATATTTTACTCAGTAGGGGGAGCGTTTTAGAAAAATAAAAACACTGTTTTTCATACATAATTCCCTAACTGTTTGTTCAAATTAGTCCGATTTGCTTCATATGAATCGAATTGAAGAGATCTATCAGAAATACATAATATTTTACTCTTATGGTTCATATTTTAACCACTAGGGGGAGATTTCTTTTATGAAAAACGCTGTTTTTTGGAAATGACTTCCTAACTGCTGGTGGTATTTAGTCCATATATGTTGATTCTGAATTGAAACTAGGAGATCAACCTTGCATATATTTTATTGTACGCACTATGGGGAACTTTTTTTTATTAAAATAAAATGTTTTCATACATACCTCACTAACTATTTGTCCTTTTTACTCCACATTTGCTGCACATGAGTCGAAATCAAGAGATCTATTATTAATATTTCACATTTAACACTAATAGTCCATATTTGACTCACTAGGGGGAAAACCTTTTTTTTTAAATAAAACACTATTTTTCAGACACAACATCACATTTAATTTGAGGAGTTCAATCAGGGGGGATCGCTTGTACAACGCAACAGATTGGGGGGCTTTCAGGCGATATACCCTTCCTCTCTGGAGCGGAGGGCAAGTTTTTTCCAGTGAGACTTTTATCTGTCCGCATGTAAAGCCAAGAGTTAAACCCGATCTGGTTAATCTTCCTCACCTCTAATGATTCATCTCCTACAGATGTATTTGTCCTCTATTAACCCCCCCCTAGAGAATGAACCCATTCTTACCTGAAATCCTCCTTTTTGTTTTTTCTCCCGTGGAGACACGTTGTCATGGAGATGAGCATGCGTTACCTGAAAAACATCAGCTTCAGAGTCAAATTAGTTCTAATCAGGCGGACTCTCTCTTTGTCAGCCCCCCCCTCTTCCTCCTCTGCAGCATAAAAGCAGCAGCTCCTATTCATCACGCCTCAGTCCTCTGAGAAAGACACAAAAAGACAGAGCTAATGGAGACGCCGCAGATTACAGCTAATAGCTGCTTTTATCTGCGGACGGGAGTTCACTTTGGCGTAAAGTTTATTATCGGGCCATTCACTGCTGCAAATCATATTTATCTGCCGCTCTTTCCTGTCCATGTGGCTCATCAGTGAGGTTCTGATGGACAATGTTTGATCCAAAGAGCTCGTTGTCAAATAAAAGGAAGGAGGGAGCCGACTGTAAAAGGTTCCTCTTTAACCCTGATGGCAGGAGGCAACCTTTCCCACCTTCTTGTCACTGCTGGGTTAATGAGGTCCACAAACACCCACTGTGAAAAGAGTTCTTCATTCAACGCATGACAGTCGCTCGTTTACTCTGTTCACATGATCACCAGTCCAACAGGAGGGTCTAAAGTCGGACAAAGGTCAAGTAAAAATGCCTCTCTGATGAAGGAGGTCAAGAAGAAGGGTCATGGTTCTGGTGGTGAGGTTTGGTAGTTCCTCATGCCATCATGATTCTGGTCTCTGTTGCTTTAAGTTAAGGGAAGAAACCAGTCAAGTTTTACGTAGGGTGATCCAGTAATCGAAGACTCTGAAGTAAACTGGGTGTGAAGTAACAAAGATGGCAGATAAGTACTAAAAATCACACTTTTCTGGCTAAAAGGTTACAAAGTTTGTACTTTTTCTTGACAGGATTAACAAAAATCTTACTTTTTTTGTCTGAAAATAGCAAAAAAAATACACTTTTTTTCAGAAGAAGTAACAAAGATTGCACATTTCTTGGTCTGGAAGTAACAGAAATCATTTTTGTGATTGTAAGAATTGTCTTTTTTTCCAAGATACCAGGTCAAATTCCTTATAAGCGTGACCCACTTGGGGGGGAAAAAAAAAACTGTACTCAGATTCTGTTCCGTCGTGAAGAACCTCAGAGAGAATCAGACCTGTGTCACCTCTTATTTATACCCCAGTCAAACAGGAAGTACCTGTTCACCACCTCAGAGTTCCTGCTCAAACAGGTGAAGATAGAAATATAGAAAAGGACTGGAGATATTACCTTTTAAACACAGGATTTACTAGGGTTGTCAATAATTATGGAACATATAGAGGAAAAAAATATTTGTTTCTGTTGAGAATGAAAAGACATCACCAAAAAAAAATTAATTATGGAAAAATGATTTCCTACCATGTAATATTTCTTACATAAATTTAATAGTTTAATATCCTAGACCCTCTAAATTAAGTTATTTTAGTCAGGCATGTATTTAGACAATAAAAAAAAAAATCTGAATTATAAAATTATTTCTTTATAAATTTTGTTTTTCATGGAAATGGTGGATTTTTAAATAGTTGAACTCAACTTTTGCTCAAACGTGTTTTAAAAAAGATTTTGACCCTCATTAGAATTTTTTTGAGGTTGTATTTCGTGCCGTAATTCTATTTAGTAAGTCCTTACATTCCTAATCCCTTTTTTAAAAGGTTCTATATGTATGAATATAAATTGTGCTATGTATTTATTATTATAATATATTAAGTGCCGAACCTAGATTTAGCAGAACCTATAACTTTTAATTTAAGGTTGCTGCTTTTTGGTCGTACTTTTATATAATTATTATTATTTTTATTTTTTATTGATGCCTTTATATGCTTTTACCTTGTAGCACTTTGAGATTTGATCTAAATTTAAAGTGCGTTATAAATTAAATGTATTAATATTATTATTATTATCATTACGAATTAGGATCACGATCCTTCAAGTTGATCCAGGTCCGTGTTTTGAACCGGAAGTAGCTCCATTCCTCTGTGAGCAGCCGGGATCCTCTGGAGGTCTTATGAGCGGAGCTCTGGTGACCCCTGCAGGTCAAACTCTGCAACTGTGGGTCTGATGAGGGAGTTCTTCTTCAGTATCACGTGACAACGCGTCAGATTGTACATCTAATTTTTATTAACGAGTTTAAATCATTTATCCATTATTGTTATTGTTATTATTGTCGAACTTTGAAGCAGACACACAAACACATTAATATTTATAAGATTGTAAATATTGAACGGAATGAGTTTCTTTTAATAGTAGTCATTTAAAAATATGCCAATAAGAGGGTCACAAAAAGAATGTTGTTATAATAATTCTGAATTAATTTGGTGCTGCCGGAGTTAATAAGACAAACACTTTATTTTATCACCTGTTTTAAATTATAGGATTAGTTTGAGATGCTCATTATTTATTCAATAAATACAAATAGCATTTAGAAATGTTTATGTGAAGCATGTAAACATATAAATAGAATGAAAGCATTTTTTCCTAAGTGTAATTAAGAATTAGGTCAATAAATACATAATAATAATAATTAGAAAAATAGCAATACTAATACTACTACTACTACTAATAATAATAATACTAATACTAATACTAATAATAATACTAATAATAATAATAATAATATATAAGGCACTTTTGAAATTACTCCGACACATTAAAGGGGAAATTAAATAGATATAAAAACATTAATAGATATAAAAACATTAATCAGACATTACAAGTAGATTGATAAAAACTTTATTAATCCGCAAAGGGGAAAAAAAACTCAAACAGACAGATGTTCTGAAGGTTTCAAAAAGTAAGACATAATATATAATAAGATCTTATAGTACATTAGAATAAAGTAATAAAGTGCAAGTAAATATAAAGAAAAGGGAAAAAGGGAAAGAGGACTATTTCCAATGGAATATATACATTTGAATTAAAATAGTCCAGTTGCAGATGTGCAATAGAATGTAATGTAAATGTTCATTTTAAACAAAGTTTATGTGATTTTTACACATTCTAGAAGTTAAGTTCAGTCTGTCTGTGAGTCCAGTGCTTTGCTTCAGTAACATTTAGGGTTCTAATCAAGGCTGGCTGATGTTTGTTGTATAACATTCCAAACATTCCCTGTAATTCTCATTTATCTTTACTTTTATGTTTCGTGGCTTTGATCAAACGGAACGCAAACAGGACAAGCATCAACAGTAACGATATTAAATGGTAACATGAGATGCAACAAATGTCTTTATTGTCCATACTCATGATCTTTAATTCAAATTATTTACAAAAATCCAACTTTTTATTCTTGTACCATAATTTAAAAAAAACCCAAAACATTACATTCTTAGCATAAAACAAATATTTCTCTCTAAAACTGGGATCCTCTTGTAAATCCTGTTATTTTTTTCCTTTATATGTTCCACAATTATTGACAATCCTAGTAAATCCTGTGATTAAAAGGTAATATCTCCACTCCTGTTTTATATTTCTATCTTCACCTGTGTGAGCAGGAACTCTGAAGTGGTGAACAATGACTTCCTGTTTAACTGGGGTATAAATATGAGGTGACGCAGGACTGATTCTCTCTGAGGTTCTTCACCATGATGAAGACCAGAGAGTTATTTGGTGCAAAAACCTGGAAGAGGACATGTCTACAAAGGCGAGGAAGATGGTTGGACGTGACTTGACTATTATTGATATTATCGGTGTTTTTAAATTGTTTTAGGATTGTTGATAGTGACGATGATACATTAAATTCATTATTGTAAGGATTATTTTGCTGTTTTCTTATATAAATTTAAAACAATATTATCATAATGAATAGATCATTATTGAGGGTGAACAAAAAAAAAAACAGCTGGATTTTATATGAATATATTTTTTAACTTCTAACCATCTATTTTTATTTCTTTTTAGGTTAAACTTACTTTTTCTGATTTGGTTATTTAATTGCTTTTTGTGACGATAATATATTAATTTGAGTTTGATGTTACTTAAATTAAAGTCAGTTACTTACAACTTAGTATGTAATGTATTTTTAAAATCAGATTACTTGAGTTGATCCTTTGATTTTTGTGAATAATTGGATTATGGATGTAAACAATAAAGACATTTTTTGCCTCCTATTTTAATTATATTTATTTTTTAGAAATGTCCAAATGATTCTGTGGGGACTGTAGATGATGATGATGATGATGATGATGATGATGATCACGTCTCCAGAGGTAAAGGCATGACGGCTTATTAACAAGTGTTTCATTCCTTCTGCTATAAACACAGACAATATTCATATATAAAATAATATTATCTGTGATTTTTTTAACTAACATGGTTTATGCAGTATTTATTTTACTTTTCTATTTATACGGTATGTTGTCTCTAGTTGTTGCTTCAATTTAAAAAAGCTTATCCTTCAGTTTTATCTCTTACCTTGCATACTGTATATAATAATATAAATATGTTTAATAATAATAATACTTGTATTTTTTGTACAGGTTGAAGATGTGAACTTTGTCAGAGTCAGTGAAGTCACATGACCTGAACTGAAGTGAACTGGAAGAAGATGTGATTTAAAAAAAAAATCACATAGAAAAAAAACTCAAGAATAAACATAAAATAAAAATAAATACGAAACGAATCATACAAACATTTATACCCGATCAATAAATGTTTTATTCAAAAGAAAACATTTTTTTTTTTTAATTGTGTCTGTTTTATGAATAAACGCATGTAATGTTGACATTCGTCCACTTGATGGCAGCATTGTGACTTAATGGAGAATTGAACGTCTGCATCGAGGCATTAAACACAATATTTGACCATAACATTACGACCATGATGAGAAATTTCAACAACAGAGGGATGACACTTTTAGCTTTTCTTATTCATTAAGTTGTTTTGTGTACTGTCCTTTAATTTAACTCCTCTTCTTTGTTCCATCAAAACTCTGCTAAAATGTGGCGCTTTAACTGAATATATTTTATAGTTGTTTAGGATTTTCAGTATTTCCACTGCCAAAAGGAAACAAAAAAAAGAACAAAGTCTTAATTAAGTGTCCGATTTCCAACCAGAGGGCAACGGCAATAATAAATAAAAGGAAATATTGTTTCTTATGTTGCGGTGGAAACTTCTGTTCAGACTATAAGGCAGAAAAAAGAAAGAAAGAAAGGAAGAAAGTTCCCAGATTGCTTTTAATTCTAGAGGAGCACTCGTTTAACTATTTGCTGTTGACTTGTTTTTGAAGAGTGGTCTTTATTTCTCCAAGATTAAAATAAATTCAAAGAGGGAAACGCAGTGAAGTGTAATAAGAAAAACAAAAATAACCCCGCAGAGGCGGCCGGGAGGTATAGAACGCCATTTGTGTTTCATTATTTATGGCGAGGCCATACTTTGCCCCCCCAAACCCCTTTTTTTAAAAACATGTCCGTAATGTTGAGGGAAATTATGCAGCGCCTGTAGTGGAGCTGCCACGCTTCACTGCTTACTAAATCGACAATTCTCCCATAGCCGCGCATCAGTCTGGAGCCATTTTGATGACATCATCAATGCTGTCACTCTCTTTGTGGGCAGAGCCTCCTGGGTAAAGAGGGTGTCATGGACCGCTGCACACTCATATCTGCTCATCCACTGGCCGGCTCAGAAGTATCCCCTGTCACGAGTCCCTGCAGCCTCGCTCTGCAGCACCAGATTACACTTGATGACTTCATCTTAATCACATTCACTTTCATTTTCTTTTATCTGCCGCCACGCAGCGCCGCCTGCCAAAACATTCCACAAGTGGCTGCACAAAAAGCCTTTCAGAGGATCGGCGCTAACTGCTAACGCAGAAACCCACGCGTGCTGACATTCAGGCAGAAATCTGCTGCGGGTAAGTTTGAAGGAAAACTTCCTGGATTAATCCCACCTGTTTAAAAGAGAGTTTTTTCTAATCGAAAGAATAATTACAGACGGGATTTAACCAGTTCCATCCCTTTAATCCTTTAATTTCCACGTTGTATTTCTTAGTGAATGATGTGACTGAACCTGTTTCTAATCCCAGCCCAGTGGAAGCATGTGTGCTAAGAGTAAGGGTCCAAGGACGGAGCCCTGGGGGACACCACAGGTCAAATGCCATCATGCCATGGAGAAAGTCATACTTGATATATAAGATTTTATTTTTGGGCATTTTAAAGTGTGTGTGGTCTTACTAAACAGGATTATGTAACTTGATAGATCCAGAAAAAGTCGCGTAAGGCTCAAATATTCTTTTTGTATAAAAACCCGCCGAAAAAACTAATTTCATCAAGAAAAAAAAAAGTCGGATTTTCTTTTTGTTTTCTTTCACCATTTATAAAAAGATTCTTGACCATACCATTTATCATTTTGGGGTAGATTTAGAGTGTCTAAGATATTAAATGAATGAATGCCCCAAAGAAACAAGTTTCCATCTTTTTTTTTTAGTGAGGTCATTAAACGGTTTATTTCCTGCGTGGCTGTTTGGTTGAGCTCATTTTTAGTCAATATTCCTTGTGGAAAATTTGACAGAACTTGTTTTATAATACATGGAAGCATGTATATGCTAAAGAGTAAGGGGCAAAGGACGGAGCCCTGAGGGACACCACAGGTCAAAAGGGCCACTAAGGAGGCGGCATCAACCATGGCTGTTGAGAAAGTCCTTTTTGACA
>VRLP01003485.1:0-63622 GCA_009660295.1 Lophius piscatorius
CAGTGAGTCCAGTGGTGTGATGTAGGCGGTGTAGGAGTATTCCATGGTCAACTGTGTCGAAGGCAGCAGACAAATCAAGGAGAATCAGGAGGGAAGGTGAACCATCAAGTCACAAATCAAAAAAGGAATCAAGTCTCAATTCAAAGACATCAAAGAAAGCAATTCAAAGACATCAGAGTTACAGCCAACAGAAACATCAAAGACATGATTGAACAAGTCAAATACATTATCAAAGCAATTAGGTTACATTTCACAAAGGCATCCGGTCACAAGTCCAAGCTATGGAAGCCATCAGGCTACGTGTCATACACAAACGATAGCTGCTCTAAATCCATGGTAAATGCTCTAATCTTTTTTCTACTAGTTACTTCAATACTACTGCTTCTACTATTAGTAATATTACAACTATAATTACTAATATCAATGCTATTACTACAAATATTCCTACTAATATTACCTTCATTACTTCTAATATTAATACAATTACAACTGGTTGTTTTAAGGATTCATACAACAAAACAGCCGTTTTAATACCAAATAATCATATTAAATAATTTAAAACAATCGTCTTCCTCAGTTGCAATCTTAAGCAACCATTTTTGAACCTTGCTACTGGTTAAATCAGATCAATATTAGCAGGAATATCTTGCATTAGGCAATATAAAATTCTTGAAATTAGATTACTTTTACTTCTTTCCTGACGCAAAACATGCTTCACAAGATGATTTTTCTTTTTTAGCCAAAAAAAAGGGACGAATATCTGAGATTTCTTATTTCCTCATGTGAAATTCCTTTTTTTTGAAGTGCATTTTTGAATGTTACCCATTAAGTCATAGAACGCCAGTGATCAAAAGACTAAAATACTCATTTTAAGTAAAGTTTTTGTTGTTTGTAATCAATCAAACATTCATATATTTGAGCATGTTCCTGTATTTTTGAGGCCCATTAGACTCTATTATAATATTTCTGGAGGTTTTGGTGGGCTGGGGATAATTTACTGTTTTGAGAAAATACAAATGTGCTCATTTGAAAGTTCCTGTGATGGCCGTAGTTGCACTTTGAGCTGCTTGTGTTCCTGCAGGAATGAGTTATTGACCTGCCAATACATTCAGCCTCCCCTACAAGGGGAGTGTAATGCTGAATCAGAACATATCCACCAGCAAGATGAGATATGTGTAAAGAATAATTGCTGCATAATGGATCGATGCCAAAGCCTACAGGGATTTTTTTTATTGCTCTGAAATACAGAATCTTTTCTATTTATATAATGTATAACAAATGTCTCACAAATTATTGATCAATCAAATTTGAAAAGTTTGTTTTTGACAAATAGACCAGAATTTGGTTTGCTGCAGTCTGACATTCCATCAACTCTTTGACATATGGAGTATAAATACTCCATAAGGTGTTCAAAGTCACTGCCATCAATAATTGAATAAGATGTTTATTTATAGTGATCTTGTTATATAAGTGAACTGGATCTTAATCAGTACACATGTCTGATGTTGATTGCTCTGTTTAGGATTTTTTTAAAAACTGCGTAAACTTATTATCCATAATTTGGAAATTTATGAATAAAAAGAAGGTTTACGCTGTCGTTGGAAAAAAGTGGTTATTTCCTCCTCCTCGCAGGCCACTTTGACAAAATCAAAGTAGTTTCAAAAATGAAAAAGAAAAAAAAAAGGTTACAAATAGTGAGTAAAATATGAAATATTAGAGTAAAATGTGATGTAAACAAGATAGCTCTCCTCGAGTTTAACCAAAAGCACCATATTCAGACTAAATTGGTAAAAACTATAATTATACAACCAAACGTTTGCCAAAAACACTCCAGTTCTTCCTTGCACTAAGGTCTATGCGGGATTTAAATTTGAAAATCGTCCATGAAAAGGTTTTTGAGTTATTGAATTAACAAGAAAAGCCGGGGGCAATGACTATTCCGTAACATCCCCGGCTTTTTTTGGGATATTAAAAGGAAAAACTTATTTCCCACATGTGGAAATTTATGAAAAATATCATATATATACAGTATATGTATACAACATAAGATGAAACCCGCTGCAGCAAAGTCAGGAGCTCCACCCCGAGTCCTAGTCTGCTGTAGCCTAATCGAATTCATTGCTTTAAGCGATTGGGTTAACTTCCGATCTAAAATATGTTATAGATCGGTTAACTTCCGATCTATAACATCTCCCTGAGAGTAAAAGCTCAAATTCTTTGACCAGTGGATGAAACTTGTTTCTGCTTAACATCTAAAGAGTACATCATACGTCTATGCTTCTTTCTTTTTTTTCAAACTAAGAGGATTTAAGGGGGTGGTTAAGCTATCATGCAGGGAATTCAGTTTTAGGATTAATTATGGATAGTTAGCCTCACATGGAAAGTGGGGAAAGGGGGAAAGAGTTTTTCTTCACTGTGAAGTTGACTGGCAATCATCAGAGTCTCCAGGGGATCACTGCTCCCAGACCAGAAACAGATGACTGTAAAAACGTTTAAACCGAGATCCTTGCGTCGATTAAACTGGATGTAAATATTGGCTTTTTACATTTAGCTTATCAAACCATATATAAATCTGACCAAATTGTTTACAAAACAGAGAATTGGGGGTAGCACATTCCAAAGATTTTTAAATATTTCTTGAACCAACTATCCTGATTTTTCAAATCACATGTCTGTGATGGAGTGCAGCGAGAAAATAAAGCCTCTTGGAGCCGTGACGACAATTCCCGCCAAAAGTGCTGGAGTGGAACACAAACACACTGGAGGTATAGTGTTAAAAAGTCAAACCAAGTCAAAGTTGTTCGACCTTATTTTTATCAAAAGGAGGTCATCCTTTCGGTGACGTTTCAGCTGAAGAGATATAAGTATTCGAATATATACATATATATAAACGTACGTATCGGGTACGTACGTATATATATAAACGTTAATAAACGTATCGGGTTGTCAGTGCAACCCTAACCCTATAAAATGCAAAAGTCAGATAATTTCTCGAAAGACTGTCAACTTTTTAATCATTCTGTCGCCATTTAGCTCAGCAAGGACACACATTTCAGCATAACTCAGCAGGCCTCCATCGCCGCTCTTGAGCCAACTTTTATTTCCCTTTTCCATGCGTTTCCTGTCCGTCTCTCCCTGTTTGTGTTACTCTCCAGCCACCTGAACCTGCCTTCCATCGGCACACCTGTGATCATTCTTTCTGGTTACAACACCGGAAAACTGATGATTATAGGGTTAGGCTCGACAAAACATTCTCCGCCCAGTGCTACTCAAACTTGATGACTCTCAGGCTCTTTTTTTAGCCTTTTGCACAATTCTGGACTTCATTCAGTCTCTCCTGAGCTAAAGTTCCTTTGTTCCCCTGGTAACCTGCCTTTGCCCCGTTTTGCCTCATTGCCTTCGGTGCTACAGCGTCTCCTTATTGCTACACATTTTTGCCAACAACCTGTTCTTGTTCTTGTTCATTTTTATTCCACATCTGTGTTTGAGTTCCGCACTTTCAGGTCCTGAAAACACCATCGATTTAAACACACACTGCCAGAAGCTGGCGTGTTAAATGATTGAATCCTACCCGCCCTCCTCCACCCCCACCTCTCCTGCAGGAGGCTGGTCACGGTAGAGAGACAGAGGAGCGGTGAAGCTTAAAACGACAGAGCAATTAGTGAAGGGGCATGCTTTAAAAGCTGAAGACTAATAGGAGAAAAATTAGACTTCAGCAGTAGATCAACTCAAAACAAGCTCTCTGCACTAAACCAGATAAATCTGAGAACAGATCTTCAGGACATAAAAATGACTCTAAATGCAATTACAGGCAGGATTCTCCACAATCCACGCTTTCACTTTTCATTCTGTCAGTCTTCCATCCACACTCTCACAGAACACGGCTCATATATTAGAGTGCAGAGCGATAAACCGAAGCAGTAACGTTTCAAGGCAACATTACATTTGTGCTATTTAGCATGCCCGCAGCTCATTCCAGCCTCTCCGCCACACTCGGCTCGCCTTGGCGTTCTTGTCTGGGGACAGAACGTGCCTCTGTAAAGCTGCACCAGCATTGGCAATTTCTTCATGCAGATGGGTTCTACATTGTTGTGGACCGCGTTTATTAATCCTGCCAAGAGCCTTCCTTTGTGTGAGTCACTGAAAAGGAATGCATTTGGATTTTCCTCATTATTTTGTTAATCAGAAATTCCCTATTGCTCGTTTTCCATAGCCTTGTGGAGGTACCTGAATGAGCGGTGTATTGCCTGCACAATCCCACCTGACCCTTATGCATATTCTTCATCAATCACTGTCATCAGGTATTCTTTCTTTATGGTGGCTCTCTTCAGTCTCAGGTTCTGCATCGATATTTTTTCCTGGTTTCCTTGCATACTTTCTTTAATAAGGCTATTAATGTGTCTCAACCCACACAAATCCAATAGAATACTGCTACGTAAGTCCGCTTGCATTGCGCATACTGCTATATTTTGAAAGTGTAGTTCCATTACAATTTCTAACGCTTATCCAGGATCAGGTCTTGGTGGCAGAATCTCTTTTTTTCTTTCTTTTTTTTTATACTTGCAGCACTTGTAGCTAACTGAGCCATCTTGTTTTTGGTATGCTGAAAGATTCCACTTGATTTCACTATTTCTTTGGTTTATCTGCCTTCTACCTTCACAAAAAACTACAAAAAACGTTGTGTGATGGCTGATATGTGGACTCAAATGTAAGGTTATTTTTAACATGCAGAAGCACAAAAGAACTTACAGAACAGAAATGAATACAACAAAATATTGTTCAATAAAGACAAATTCTTATTCGTCTTTTGGCTTTTTTTCGGGTCGCCACAGCAGATCATCTGTTTCTATCCTTTGGTCTGTACCCAGCTAGCGGGTTTACAGTAGCAGTGAAGGCATTGTTAACCCGGACCCGGTTTGATCCGGTTTAGAACCAGTTTCCCGTTCCGCTTTTTGATTTTGAGTAGGTTTTATGCTGGATGTCCTTCCAGACGTACCCCTCCCCGGACAACCGTGGATGGTTTCCTTCTTCCAGAAATGTTGACTGTATCTCGAGTAGATCGTCCCCTTATTTTCTTACTGCGCCTTTGAGAAGTGGCTGAGCATCTGAGTTGCCATAGCGACATCAGGCGTTGTGTGGATTATAAAATAATAAGTAGTCATAAATTAGAAAGTGCTATTTGTGGCTGCTATTAACTTAACAGCGACGAGGAATAAGAAAGGTTTACAGATCTCAGAGCGGTGTTTGCTATTAAGTTAACGTGTATCTATAGATACAGTCAAACGTACCTCGCCTACCGCCAAATCTTTCTGCTGAATAGACCAGACATTCTGTCCACGGCGTCCATGACACCTAGGATTCGAGATAAGCCGGCATCGTTTTTAAAAATAAAACGTTTCGTACACAGGATGGCACATTTAAGCAAAACAGCTCCTTTCTGTCCTGTTAACATGTTGCTAACAAACAAACTTTTTTCTGCCTCACGCAATTTTAACGCAATTTTATGTCAATTGTCGAAAGCGACAACAGGCTGCAGGAACCGGACGGGTCGTACAGTGTGAGCACTCACGTCGCGAGCTTCCGCAAACGTTTGATTCGTACAGTGTGAGCACTCACGTCGCGAAATACACCAGCCAAAAGTCTAAAGTCGTACAATTTAAGCCCTTAACTGACAGACAATATCATCCCCATAGCTCATGCTTTAGATATTTGTTCTTTCCTTCACTTACAAGCCTTCATGAAACTACGAGCTAATATATGGATATGTTCGTGTGCCAAATAATAATTCCGGCTCTTTTGTTTTCACGCCTTTCTGCATCCATCTTACCTTCGGATGCCACAGGGACTCCTTTCTGCCTCCTCTCTGATTTAATCTGCGGGTTTTAGTTTTAATGAGAGTCATTTTTCCTCTCAGGTGTCCGTCTCTTTGACGTGGCCCTGCCAAACGACGGCCTATCCTAACTGAGCACTCCTATTATTTGCTTGCCCAAGGTCACAGAACAATCAAGAGATTGACTATGAGCGAGCTCGCTGTCTCTGCCTCGGAGGGATAAACTGGATTAAGGTATCGGGAGGACCACGCGGTTAAAGCTTCGGAGATGGCAAACACAATCAGCATGTCTCTACATGCCTTGTCTCTTTCAATCATCCACATGCAATCACGACACGAACGGGTGCCCCCCTCCCCATTTGCAAATCCGACGGAGATGGAACGGCATGAGATATGATCCGTGTAGTGCATCTCTGATGGGCTTCACGTGCGTCTGAGCGAGGATTCACATCTGTTCTGCTCAGTATACATCATGAGAGGCAGTAAATATGTACATGAATCTCAAACAAGGGAGGACGGCGCGTAAATGTGACACACAGTGGGTAGAAATACTAAAGCTAATATACCGTTAATTACCTCTCAGCCGTGTTTTCTGTCTGTAAATGTTGCATAAAGGAGGAAAATCACCACATTAATCATAGATTCCATGGTTGGAATGTTTCGGAGCACACCAGGACTCGGAGATTAATTTACGCCGCTTAAAGAATCGACGTGTTACTTACCTTGTCTTTGTTTGTTTATTATGACCTCCACTAAGGAGGTAATGTTTTTACATCTGTGCGTTTGTGTTTCTGTCTGTTTCTTTGTTTGTCTGTTTGCAAGGTTACGGATAAACAAATAGACGGATTTGCATGAAATTTTACCCAGAGGTAGGTTTAAGGTAGGTAGGAAATAATTGACTTTTAGCCACTAATGTGTTTCAGATATGGTATCAGTAGCTAGCTAGCAATCATTAGGTAACTATCCACGTTAGCTTACACGGGTGATTTAATATTTTCTCAGTAAACTAGTCATTATTCTATCACATATTAAATTGACATCAAAGACTCAATCTTAATGGAGATTTTATGGAGGGAGGGGCATGGTGTCATCCTTGCTTGGGGCTTCTAGAGTCAAAAGAATGCAACTGCATACAAAACCACTAACAATTCCTTCAGCCTGCACTGAGCTTTGCGTTTAGCGCTGTTAGCTTAGATGAACAAATGGGTACTGTTTGCCTATGCATCGGGATTCACTACAACAGAGAGCAGAACCTCCAAGCTAACTTGATTGCCGAACCGCTGAAACATGTTTAGCTGCATGTGCTCACAACACAACAAACATGGCTTCCGACCGATACTACCTGTGTAACATAACATCAAAGTAAAAGAATACCATTGCACATTAAACACAACCAAATCTCCCCCCTTCAGATAAAATGTTCACTTTTCATGAATGATTCTGCAGGATTTTGGAGGTTCTGCAGTTTTTCACTAGATTGTTTGACCTCGTCATCCCGTGATGTCCCTCGAGCAATGAGTCTAGAACTGAGTTGCGGATTGCTGAGGGAAAAAGTAATCTGGCGCCTCTGAGGAGCAATCCATGTACAGTGAGTTTAGCTTCATCAGACCAATAGGCTGCCACTGGTTCAATAAGTTGACTGCGATCCAGTTGACAGAATTGCATTACTTCTGCAAAAATACTGTCCACTTTGAGTTGTAATCTCAATATTGTGTGGCTAGGAGACCTCGCTGGAATGTTGTCCTCTACTTTTTCATCCACACAGATGTTACTGATTTGACTGGCAGGAGGACATGAAAGTGTGTCTGCCATCAGTAGAGCTTTACTTAGAGTGTGGTAGATTGAACAGCTGTATCTCATGAATCTTTAGTAGTATTAACCTTTGGATTCTTGGAGGAAGTTCAGTTTACGCTCGGTGACCGAACAGGCTGATTAGTGGCTTGAAGTGACAACCCGCAGCCCACAAAAAGGTCAGACTACAATGACGACTGGAACACACACCACGTGATGAAGGGATTTATAAAAATACAAACAGAACCTTATATCTGTGCTCTTGGTTCATTTATGCGTCGTACAAGTTTTCTAAAAGCTTATGGATCCAGAGGACTGTACTGTATCATAATCAAGTGATCTCACAGCCTTTATAGTTTATACCAGAGTGCTGGAGTGTGTCATATATGTTGCCAACAAGTTTGATTATTTTTAAATGTATGATGTTCCAAAGAAGGCGGGATCTGGTCTCTTCTGCCCATACCAGTTCAATTGATCCAATCATCATCCAAGCCTCTAGTGCGATACTAAATCCTCTCTCACCAGGCAACGCCGTCTGAAACTCATGAGGTAAAGCATTTTAATATTCAGAGCGGCGCTAGGCCATCTGGATCAAGCTCAGAGTGGAGTCGCTGCTTTTTTAACGATGGAAGTCGTTCTACATCTGATCAGGATGCCTCGAGCCGCCTACCTTTGGAGTTTTTCAGGCCTGTCCAACAAGGTGGACACCCCGAGGTACACCCAGAACTTGCTGGAGGGACTATATAACTCATCTGGCTTAAATCACCTTACGCTGTGCCGCGGCTCTGCTGCGTCAAAAATCGACCAGGCGCGTATTTGTGGCGGAGCGTCAAAGGAATCGTGGACAGGCCGTAGAGCTTAGCGACGTTGCCAGTGGAATCAAGCGTCAAGGATGCCCCAGGAGGAGCTGGAGAGTGTTGCTGGGGAGAGGGACATCTGGAACAAACTCCTTAGCGTACTGCCTCGGCGACCAGACCCCGGACAAGACGAAAAAACTGAATGATTGCTCCCGTTTACTTTCAGACAACTTTATTATCACCACAGGAAACATCTACAAGATTTCACATTAAACTGAATTATCATGAAATACTACAAAAGCACTGCGGCGCCATTTCTCATTTTATTTCATAAAGTGAAACTGGAATAACAATATTTTCTGCGAGTCTGGATTTTATCCGATAAATCAGACTTCTTTTCGGAGCGGAGGCCGATGGATCTGTTTGGCTTTCAGAGTCACGACTTAACCTCTGGGGATGAATGCTGAAGGACATGTTTTGAAGCGTGAGGTTACATCTCTCTCTCTGTCAGGCCTCTACCCTTTAATCCCTGCTCCACTCCTCCTCGGCTCGTCTCTCCTGCTCTCCTGAGCTGCAGCCGTACCCTCCAGTGTTTACTCGTCACACTGCATGACTAATACATGAAGAGGCTCTTTATTCATCTGCAGGACTCCTGCTGCGTGAGCAGCGCTCTCCGCCATCTGTATCATTTCAGCGACTGTGTCTCCCCTAACCTTTCATCTGCTCGCAAACAGACGTTCATGCTGCATTCATTCAAACCTGGAAATCTCCCGGGAGTGAAGACGACAGATAGATGTGCTCAGTATGCCTCACACTCATTATGAATTGAATGAATCCATGTGAACCTGTATGTTTAGAGTAATTGATTTTATTCTCAGTGTCCATTATAGCATGTTTCTGCTTTGGATTTTTGTAATTTAATCTTCAAACTCCATTCTATTTGGGAGCGACCCCCCATCCAGTTTACCTCTAAATGGTTTCACAAGTCAACCCTTCATGTTTTCCCGTCTTTGGTGGCAAGTTTTCACGCTACATTCCTTTTTTTTGTGCTAAATAATTACGATCCTCTATTTGTCTAAATAGAGGATGGTTGGAAAATTGCCCCAGAGGACTATCTCCTCTGGTCTATCTCTCCTCCCCCAGGTAGGGGAATATTATATATGGGGACCAGCCAGCACCAGGAACAGATCCCGCTCTGTGATTATGCCCTCGACAGTTGTCCCTCTGAAAAATAATTAGCCAGCAATATCTATGGACCCGAGGATGGGTCCCTTAATGGAAGCAGAACCCTTGACATTTTTCAACGCCAACGCAAAGAACCCAGTTACAGTGATCCACCATAGAGGAAATGCACCAGCAACAACGTATTCATTATCTCTATCCCCAGGGAAGCTGTGGATTTAGCGTACCAATTACCTCTGATCAGCTTTGTCCATTTATGGTGACCGTTATTAGTGTTTGCACGCAGACAAAAGGGCCAAACGGAGAGAAAAAGGCACAATTTTGAAAGTACCCACTCCTCCTTTGGAGATGTGGTGCCTAGGCTGGTGTGCGTAGGACCTGAAAAATGGTGCAGTATGTCTGCGGAGACTCTGGTGTCGGCTTGCAGCAATGCTGACGTACAAATCATTGGTGCAATGTTAGTGTAGAGGCAAAAGAAAAGATAGCTGTACACACAATATGCATTTTTATGATGAAACAAAACATAATACAACATAGATCCAAATTTTATATGCCATGGAGGTGGAATTTGAAGGCATGAACTAAGCTTTGGCTCCGTTCTAACGGAGGCCTGCGGCGGTCTGGATGGTCTAATGGGTGAGGTAGACAAAAACAATAACAACCTATTGTCAGACTTCCAATGGATAAGATGGCTCTCTGGCTTTGAAAAGGGGGCGTGGTTAGACATCAATATGTTCTTATCAGGTAATGATTAAAGAAATCCGATGTGGAATATCCTTGAACTGAGCCCAGTTTTATGTCAGGTGTCCGTCCAGAATTTAACTTCCATTCCATATAAATGAAAATAAAATGAGAAAAAAAAAAGAAGAAAGTTATTTCTTCAGTCACATGGACTGGTCAACACTTTTCATCGACTGAAACTAAAAGGCTTTTGGCTTGTCTTTGACCGAAATGTCCAGATTTTAGTCGACCAAACCTAAAATACAGGATAATAGGAATAAATAAGAAAATAATTATTTTGGGCATTTGATACAAGACTAAGTCTAAATACAAAATAAAGCAACTGAATGACCACTAGCTAGCATAGCATCCTTCCTGGATCTCCCTCCTTTCCTCTTTATATACACAGGGAGGATTTTAAGTCACCCACCAGCGTTCCCTTATTAGGACTATAAAGTTTCCTGCCGACCATAAACACAGACTGGTGTGTTATCAATAATTCACCATAGTGATTTCTCTCTAAACCAGTGCTGTAGCGTTAAATCTTAAGTCAGGGGATTCGCTTTCTCCTGAGAGGAGCAAAACAACAATCAATCACTGCATCTTTTATGTGATTTTTCTTCACACATCCATTCTGTCAGCGAGATATGAAAGAGGAAATTGTTAGATGGTTATACTCGGCGTATCTTGGCAATCTTACTGATGGAATGGATTGAAATTGTTTTGAATGAGTCAGCCGTGGTACAGCTCCGTGCTTAAAATCATTTGAATATTCTATCTCTTCTGAAATTGCATAAAGTAGATCTTGTTTGGTAGCATCTTATCTTTACATGCATTCAGATTGTGCACATTCATCTCTGGTGGAGTTGAGAAAGCCTGTCTTATCTGCATCAGTGATTATTTTGGTCTCAGAAACACAACATAGAAACAAAAATCAAACCATAATATGTGCACCATTATCCTTTTCCTCTTCCTGAGGAGCGTGTGGGTGGCACCGTTTCAAATTCCTGGCTCAATAGAGACTCATCGGTCCTGTTTTACAATAAGACTCCCCCTTTGAATGGTCTATAAATGATTTGGTTGCTGCCTTTTTTGCATGAATAAAAGGACTCCCTGTATGTCGGAACTTTATCTGCACCATTTGACATGTTTGTTGATCAGAAATATCCAGTGATTGATTGCAGTCCCTCCTGCAGGGAACTTAATGAGACTTGTGATGGAAATATTAGTAACCCTCCAGTAGAGGAATCATTCTTTAACTCCTGAATCTTACATAATTTAAGCATTTTAATGACGCTCATTCATTACATTGAGTCTGAAGTTCAGATTCCATATTGGGAATTCATCAAAAGCTTGTTTGTGTTCTCATTAATCTGTTATAAAAATAATTCCTCTCATAGAAAATGGGGGAAAATATGTTTAAAGCTGTTATCAAGGTTGGATTTGTTATGATGGAGGTAATGAGGAAATGTAGATCTTGATATGCATCATCAGTGTCAGCTAATTAGTCCAAGCACCAGTAGGAAGACTGAGATCATAGAGTGTAAAATGTAATCTGAGTCAACCCTCTCTCCCCCAACATGCTTCTACCTCGCCCCAGCGCTCGCTCCTGATGGTCCACTGGAGACAGCAGAGGTGCTCAAACGGGGGAAATGATCCCGAGCAATAATTAAAGGTGTAGTTAGGATTCTGGGGGCGTCTTTGAATACATGGAATATAATATTCATAACTATATTTATTAGCTTAAAAAAAGACCTTTTTATCTTCAGAGGACCGCTTACATGTATGCCGCCATGTTGAGCCTTGTGGATGCGGAAAACATTTGGTCCCAAAATTTGGTTATTCAAAGTTGATTTGTCTCTGTTCTGCTCAAATTTGGCTCTGAGGACCCCTTTTAGTTGGTAAGGCGGTCGTCCCCTTATCTGAAGGTCGTTGGGTCGATCCCCAGCACCACGGTCGACATGGCGAAGAGTCCTTGAGCAAGATACTGAACCCCAAGTTGCTCCTAATGGCTGTTCCATTGGTGTATGAATGAGCAGGTGTTGCCTGCATTGCAGCCTCTATCATCACTATATGAATGTTTGTGTGAATGGGTGAATGCTGACTCGTGTTGTAAAGCACTTTGGGTCGATCAGACTAGTAAGGTCCATTTACTCCCTGGAAAGGTTTGGGGGTTATGGAGCTGGTGCTTGCTGCTCTCTCTCTTTCATCCATTCCACATCTTAGGAAGAGGGACGGGGCTCCCAGAATGACTGTCAGCCCAAATTCTGACAAATGGAGGATTATCATTTTTGTTTAGCACAAGAGAAAGCAATGGAGTGTGAAACCATGCCATCAAAGAAGGGAAAACATGAGGACTCGATGCGTGAAACCGTTAAGAGATGGTGGGGTGTGTATGGTCCGCTCAGAGAAGTCATTCATCCACTGAACAGTGCAGAAAGATCCTTTCAGGGGGTCCCTCCCTTGAAGATCCTTGGGCAACCGGAGCCGCAAGCGTTACAGTGGACCTTGCCAGACCCTGGAGTTGTGGACTGAGTGCTTGCTGCCCCATCTGTCCTTCTGGAGGGATGATGCCTCCAGCACTATCACTATGCAGAACACACAATAATATTCATAATCTCACTGTGAGTTCTGGCTTACGGTTATGTCCCTGAAAAGTCTGGGGTATTATGGAATAATCATCGCCGCTACTGCGTCTGCTGCCGCTGCAGATATGTCATGTTTATGCAATACCTCAAAAACTGCTTCATGGATCATTTTCAAGTTTAATAACCATATAGACCTTAGTGAGAGGAAGAACTGGATGTTTTTAGGAAGGCTCAGTTGTATATTTCTGATAGGGGGAGAATTATCTCCAAAAGAGTTTGGGCCATAATTTCTCAACCGTTGGTCCAATTTTGTCCAAATTTGGTGAATATGAATCAACGTGAAGGTTTCTATCTTGAATTTAGAAATAAAGCTCTCTTTCTTTACAACCGAAAGAGAGCTTTATCACGAATAACACTTAATGAAGTTTAGTTAATTAACTTCACATTCAATTTCAGGAGTTCAATCAGGGGGATTGTTTGTACAACACAGGAGATTGGGGGCTTTTTGAGAATATACCATTGCTGTAGGAGAGGAAAGCGTCGTTTTACACAATATTTCATTTTGACACTTGAAAGCCATTGTAGGTTCTACAATAGTGATGGATGATGCCGAGGAGCAATAAAGGTTAGAATCTGGAACTTCATAGATGGACGCCTCTTCATTTTATTCACTGTACCTTCAACAGGAACATCCTTAGTTATGAGGTTAAAAATCTTCTTATCAGGGTCCAATTCAGCAGCAGAGGCAGCAAAGTGAGACTTTTGCTCCATAACTAAACTGGCAGAGCAAAAAACTGCTTTCATTTCCTGAATGTGAATATTTTCAGATACACATTCCCGAGTCTATGAAAACTGGATTTCCCCTGACATCTCCAGCTCAAAAATGTTTTCCGTTTTCACATCCCTTCATCTCTATTTGTCGTTATGTTACAAATTGCTTTCACACCTGTGTGCGCAACTCATGCATGCTTGATATGAGCCGAGCTACGTGGCTATTTTTATCTGCTCATTTCCTGTCATGAATACCAGATGACACACCTGATGGGGCCGCGGCCTGAGTGCGTGAGGGGTTACTGAGGTCTTTTAAATCATATACCGCAGGTCAGAAGGACTGTAATGATTTACAGCACATTCAGTGAATCATTACCAGAACAGTGTGGACCCACTTTCTTCTGAGCATCGAACTGGAACAGAATAGAAACGGATTGATCCCCTCTCCTCCTTTGCAAATAGCTGATTGGTTGTTTTTGGTAGCTATTCTCCTCACTCTCCCTCATGCATTCACCTTTAGCTCTGAGGACAGGCAGCTTTAAGAAACTATTTTTTTCTCATCTGCAACAAAGAGAAAGAAATAGACAAACCGTCTAACATCTCTGTGCACCGATCCCTGTGAAATATCCATCTATGCCTGCCTGGGAGAAGAATAAATGTGTAGTTTTCCTGGAGAAAAGTGGAGGGTATCACCGTATTGATTCAACTAGATTATCTCCAGTGAGAAATCTGCTGTCTCCACTTAGAGACTTCTCTTACTGAGGAGTGTGGAGGACTGATCTTCATCACAAGGTGGAATAACAAACCACCTGAAGCTAAGTATGAGCAAAATCAATGCCATGGGCTACAATATGTTAAATATTGATGTTGGTGCAAAAAGGCTATAAATTGTAAAACGTGGATGGTTCAAATACATCTACTACCGGAATGCACAGAATGTATTTAGTGTGTTGAATTCCGGTGTATCTCTTTGAATAAATGAAATAAACTATTCATGAATATGTTTTTGTTAGTGTATAATTAGCTGAAAATAATATTTGGGTCACATGGAATCCTTTCAAAATCTAACTTGTTTGAAGATGTCAGCGTCTTTCTGACATCCCACTGACGTCGTACGACGTTTTAAATCTGAAGAATGTAAAATTTAGTTCCCCAATGGAACCAATACTACTACACCTCAACTCAACCAAACCTTTCCATGCCAAACCAGAGGCTGTCGCACCGCATTTGCTCCTTGCAGGAGATCTTTCTGCACCATAAGAGTCAATCAGACTGCGTGCACCAATCAGTTTAGCTCTCAGTGGTATCATGCGTTTGGTCTTCATGTTCCCTTCATTGAAGGCAATGTTTCCCACTCTGCTGTTTTTTCAGGTTCTTAATAATAAATAGGATACTCCATCTTTGACAGCCGGCAACAATGTCATTGTCATATTTTCTTCTTCTTTGTTGGGTTTCAGAAGTGAGTTTTTTCGTTATTGTCTTTTTGCAACCTCAACTTAAAAAAACAGAAAACTCTATTTAGAGGAACTGTTTGCTTTTCGTTGTTAGCTACTGTAGAAACATGGCGGCCTCTATGAAAGAGGATCCAACCCGTCCAAAGATATGATATTTTCTACACTACCGTTAAAAAAATAATAATCTTATTTTCAGCTAATTATACACAAACAAAATTACATTTATTCAAAGACATATCTCTAAATTTTACAGCCTGCACCTTTAAAGCTAAAGAGAAACAGAGCACTGTGAGGAAGGGGAAGAGAAATGTGAGGTAGTTGGAAACACAGACTTTTTGTTCCCCTTCTTTTACGGCTCAGTATGTGGGTTTTATAGCCGTCGCTAAATCAACCCATCATCTTGGGCTACAGCCGCGTTCTACTCCGATAGTCATTTAAATTAATCAGTCATGCTTCAAAGCACAAGCAGAGGGACAATTATAGACGAAGGGGCTCGCCATATAAGCACTTTCTCCTCCAGTGTTTCAGATCATTAAAGATCAACTGGATGCTACTGGTGAAACCTCGCCGTCCTGTTGAAGTGATCATATGGAAGCCAATGCACGATTCATTAGAGCCAATATGGCTTGCTGAAGAATTTCATTTCAGATCGCAGTGGAAACAGTCTTGTTACTGTAGGCGCTATCTTAAGAAAAGGCCACGCAGTCTTTTCATCTTTTCATCTGATGTTTTGTTCCGCATTGGGCCGAATCCACCTGAGCAAACTTAGGGCATTACTTGTCATTCCAGAGTATGATGAGTCACCATCTGCCGCTCATCTTGGCACCATGAAAGGTCATCCCTTCACTGGCATCACACTCACTCACCAGAATACAACGGCCACTGAAAAACTAATTTAATCCGCTCCCCCTGGAATCTTAAGAGATATTTCACTGGAGGAAAATATTTTATTATTTGCTGAACGTGATCGCTCATGGTTCTGGTTACATGCTGTAATTGACAATCTAAACAGAACTCTGTGCCTTGAGTGTCTTGCTCAAGGACACTATCAAGGGTACTCACAGATGCTTAAGGTTAATGTGTCTGTTTTACTTTACCACTATTTCAGCCCATGAAAAAGGCGAAGCAAATTCCAATTTGAGACTGAAACTAGTCCCACGCTGTCGTCCCCGACAGCAAAGATAATTCCCCAAATAGCCCCCAATCCCATGCGCTGTACAAGCAATACCCCTGATTGAACTCCTCAAATTAAATGGCAAATGAAAAAAAGCTCCCCCTAGTGAGTAAAATATGAACAATTAGAGTTAAATGTGATATATATATAAGATGGATGTCCTCAAGTTGATTCTTGTTATTCACAAAATTTGTGTTAAACCAATCCACAGTTGAGAAATAATGGCGAAAAACATTCAGAATTATAGCGCAACCTGGTGGTGGATGTATGTATTTGTATCCTTCATTCTTTCGGTTCACTACCCAGAACTCATGACCACAGGTGAGGGTTGGAACATAGATGGGCCGGTAAATTGAGAGCTTTGCTTTAGGATCAATTCTTTCTTCACCACAAAAGACCAATACAACACCCACATTACTGCTAATGCCTGTCCATCTCCCGGTCCATTTTCCCATCCCTCAGAACAAGACACCAAGATGCCGGAAGTTGGCACACCAGGGTGCCTTTCATTGCACGTTACCCGTATTGCTTAGCATCCGACCCCAATGTCCATCCCTACAGGTGTTGAACTTATTTGTGGCGGCTTCCTGAAGCTTGTTCGGTTTGAGCCCAGCCAAGCCCGATGAAAAAAGGCCTGCCCACCAGACCCTACCAGGCCAGTGTACTGGTTTCCCTACTCCAGGTGGTTTTCAAACTCCTTTGGTGCGTATTCATTGGGTTTTTTGAATTGCCCTTAGTCCGACCCTTTGCCTGACACCACTTTGCCTTGGGAGACCCTTCTGGTTGCTAACACCCATGACAGCTAAAGCCCACGATTCTTTCAGGGGGTTGATATTTATGATCATGTTAATGAACTTGAGTCCAATGGAAGTAAAAAATTATTTTGAGATTTTATGGTAAAAGTGGGCATTTAGGTCCTTCAAAGAGGATGTAAGTAAAACTGAAGCGTTAAGTTTAACACAAAAATAGGGCAAACTTTAATACAGCAAAGATCAATGGTATGTGTTTGTTATTAAAGTGTGTGGAGAAACCGAGGCAGGTTGCCGGTGGTAACAGGAGTTCCTTGGGTGTTCAGTTTGGTGGCTGACTGATCTCAAACCATGACCCTGTGTGGGTGCTGACAAGTTTTTAGAGAAGAGAAATATCTCCTAGCCCAACCAACAGCAACCCACCCACCTCTGGAGCATCATGAAAGGTTTCTTCTCTCATTGAAGATGCAAGAAACTTTTCGCATTCATCTTCTTAAACTCTAAATCAGCCCGCTCGCCTACATAAACATTTATTTATTCTGGCATGTAGCGAGGGCAGTGAATGCTGCCAGCTTCAAAGACCAGCTGGTGGTCCCCAGGGTCCAGTTCTGAAGATGGAGCTGCACAGATTGTGGGCATATACTCCATGTTTGGGTGGCTTCGATTCAAAATCACATAACGGGTGTATCTCTAACTCTGCGCTGTAATTACTGTATTATTTTTCTTCTATAGCACAAAAACTCTATCTCTGGCTCGCATGTTTATTTGCACTCTCCCTACCCCACCTTTTGTAATGTCTTGTTTTATTTCTGCATCAATCACTCAGCTCGGCCTCTCCTCGGGCCTCGCCTGCAGATTGATTACCTTTCAAGAATTGAATGTAATGACAGAAGGCTAAGCTAATTTCTGAAGTGATAAATGGAGAGCTAAGTGAATACAATCCACTGGGAGGCAAATCGCCCTGGAGGTGCTGTCTAGAGTGGACCTCGCCTTTCCTTTAATGGCTTCTCCCACAATGTTAAACAACAGGACAGAGACAAAGACTGTGACTCCAAGAAAGCAAGATGACATCGGTAATAATTAGATTTCTGCTGCTTTTCTTTCAATCTCCTTTCACAAATTGCTGTTCGTAATGTCAGAGAACTGAATGCAAGTCAAAATATCACTTTGATTAGAAGTTAAATGTGGGCCTGTGGCTTTATGGATTTGTAAGATGAATTAGGCCTATGCTGTCGTACTCGACAGCAAAGGTATGACTCCGAAACACTCCCAGCCCCCTGCGTTGTACAACCAGCACCCCCGATTAAACTTCTCAGATAAAATTTTAATTAATGTCAGAAAAACAGTATTTGTGTTTAAAAAAACAACAACTCCCCCTAGCGATTAATATGTGAACTATGAGAGGAAAAATTTAACGTGTACGAGATAGATCTCCTCAATATGTCTTGTTCTAAACAACTTGGGATATCCTAGTAAGATAGCATCAGCTCAGTAAGGGTAAAGCAGCTAGCTGTCGCATCTCTGTTCATATCTGCGTTTGAGATCATCCTTATAGGCGGAGGACAGGTGGTCAGAGGGGTCGGGTCTCAGTCAGGGCAACGACTCCCGGCCATAGAGAGCTATGAGGAAGATGTCACAACCTCCTCCAGACAATATCATAAAATAACCCGGTCCCCCCCTTTTACCACCTTGGATGGCACTATTTGCTACATTTGCTACTATTGGGCTACAAAAAGCACAAGCGAAAGAGTCTCACCAGAGCTTTCTGTCCATAATGCCATTCACAGATCCGCACAGGCAACCCATGGCCTTCAGTCTAATAAAGCATGAAGAGATAGTTGGATTTAAACAGTCAAGCGTGGTTTTGGATATGGAACAGCACCAAAGAGGTGGTCCAAAGCCATCGAGAAGGAGAGAAAAGACCTTTTCATCTTGTAAGTCATAAAGATGGAAGAGGAGTATTACAGTATCAAAGCCGTGAGCCAACACCATCAGTGGAGATGGTCTACTTGAGAAGAGGTGACCAACTGCGTCGTTACATGTGCTGATGTGTGGAGGACACCCCATGCGAGGCTAAGCTTCCTAATCAAGACCACATATGATACACTCCACAGTCCTTGGAACCTGCATCTGTGGGTCAGGTCAGAAGAGACCTGTCAACTGTGCTACCCAAATTCAAAGAAGCCTGTGCCTGATGCATATCCTCTGTGGTTGTAAGGTGGCATTGATGCATGCATGATGGCCGGTGGAGAGGGCAGCATGTCCTGTGCAAGCTAGTGCAGGCCCTAAAGACCTGAAGACAGGAAGCAACTAGGGTCAACCCAATAACAATCCAACCACCAGTCGCTATATCTCTACGGCTAGACATTGCGCTCTGGCGGGAGGAGGTGATGGAGGCTGCCTTTAAGAGAAAGAAGGAGCCGTATGAGGAGCTGTCAGCCAAGTGCTCAGTTGGGTGGAGACCCTGCTACTTTCCAGGATCCTAGGGGCGGGCTGCAGGGGGCGATAAGGAGCCATCTCCACCACTGCTCCACCACCTGGACATGTTCCAGGATTAAAGGATTGAAACATCAGTAAACGTTGGCTCCTGACAGGCGAACCTGCCGCCTGCACAATGGCGGTGTTGAAGGTGCTTCAGACAGACATCCCCAGCAGGTGGAACCACCTGTGCTTATATCTGCCTATGTCTGTGGAGAAATGCTGCAACTTTGGCAGCAGGATGGAGAGGTGTTTAACACTGCCACTTCACAGCATTAAGGTTCTGGGTATGAATCCCAACCTCAGGATTTTCTGTTTGGACTTTGCATGTTTTCCTTGTGTTTGTTGAGTTCCTCCTGGTACTCTGGCTACATCCCACTGTCCAAAAACATTCAATATGCGTAAATGGGTGAGTGAAAAAAGGGGTTCAATTATAAATGTAGTTCAGAACTAGGCCTACGCTGTCGTAGGCAGCTAAGTCCTTAAATTGTTTTAAATCTGTCCAGCGTTTAGGAAGTTATGTCCAAAAAACTTTGTTTTTCATTAAAACCTCCCCCTAGTGAGTTAGTTTTGATACATACAAGTTGGGTTTCCTAAAGCTGGTTCATATGCAGCAATTATGACTAAATCGGACAAACAGTTGCAAAATCCAAAAACTTTTGGAGATAAAGCTCCCCCTATCAGAAATATACAACCAAACTTTCCCAATACCATTCAAGTTCTTCCTTGCTCCAAGGTCTATGTGGGTATAAAACTTGGAAATGATCCATGAAGCAGATTTTGAGTTATAGCGGTCACACGAAGGCTTGCAGTGGCAGCGGACAATTCCATAATATCCCCAAATTTTCTTGGATATAATGAACCATAACGGGATTCAACTTTAAAATGAGTAAACTCAAGTTAAAAAAATATAGATTATTAGATATTAATATATAAATATAGATTTATAAACCTTTATTTTGTGAAATCGCCTGACAACCTTTTTTTTTTTTTTTTTGTCAGAGCTCTAGAGGAGACATTGTACTCCATGTAGAAAACACTAACCCTGAAGCAGGAAAAGTTTAAAAATGCTCCTAATTTGCATATTAATAGATTATGATTTTGCCTTGTGGGGGTAGAAGGAGTCGATGCCGTCACTGAATGTAGAAAATATGCTATTTATCATTATTTTCCAAGCAGACAGCGAGAATGAGAATTCTCTGAAGGGGATCTTTAATGAAGAGGAAATTGCTGATTTGCGTGGAGAATAGTGACAACTGTCACATTCCCTGAATCTGAGTTGGCCTAAAGTCACAAAGCACATGAAAGAAATACAGTTTTGATAAACTCCCACTCCCACGTTATCAGATGTAGTTTATTATCCTCCCCCTGGGACTCGTTGCAGTTTTTTGCATGAGGGAGACGGCTTTAAAAAAACGAGCGTTGTGTGCACAGGGGGACTGGAGAGTGTCGTACTTATCCTGATGAGCGGGCTGAGAGACGGAGATGGGCGGACGGAGATTGCAGTCTGAGCCCATCCATTACTCGCCATTTAGTTCAGCCGAACAACAACCCTCGTTAGAGGAGAGGTTTTGAAATCGAATGCTCACTAGAAAAATTAGGCTACCCTTTCTTAGCGTATGTAGTGATGCTCATCACGGAACGGAGCGACGGGACCTGATGTTTCAGCTAATCTATTTAATTTGGGTCTAACGCACAAAAGGACTGGGCTGCTTCTGTCTCCACCAGAACAGAGTAGTCAGATTACTTTCAGCAATTTCATTCTTTGTAAGAGAAAGAGAGATAGACTAGTTCAGATGATTGCACATGTAAATATAAGATTACTTTTTTTGTCCTATTTGACTTTAATCTTAGCCGATTTTAAAAACGTGGGCGACCACAGACTCAAGGACAGTTTAAACCGATTTCTAACATTATAATCTTCACAACGCACACACTAGGCAATTCAGCCAGATGGCGAATCATCTAATGTTGTCTAATATCGTCTATTATCAAACACGTTTGATATTTACGATCCGAGGTATGTCTGTAGAACTTTAAAGCCTTGTCAGCATGAAATATTAAAGCAATTGCCGTCTATTCTGACATCCTTCAAGTGTTTTGAGTCATTTTTTTAAGATGACAATTTTCATAATTTATGATTCCAGCTTTTCAAATGTGAATATTTTCTGATTTCTTCAGACCTCTATGACAGTAAACTAAAGATCTCTGGGTTGTGGACAGTTGGTTTGGACAAATTACAACATTTGAGGACGTGACCCTGAGCCGTAGAGAATCGTGATCAACACCTTGCCCTGATTTTCTTTACATTTCTGGACCAAGATTCATCACTAATGAAATTAAATATTAGTTTCAGCTCTAAGAACAATACAAGCAACTTTATTGTTAAGTGAGAATCTGGAACCAGAATATTTTTTGATATTTTCTTCTAAGAAAACTGCACACTCATTTTCAGCATTATGGACGTGTGTGTACAAAGTTTCATACGTTTTTAACTTGTTAACAAATCTAACATAGCCATTCATCGTTGGCATGACTAATAACTACAACATTTCTAAAAGATTTCAATATGTGCTTCTTGATGTCACTGACTGGTTTACTATGTGGAGCTGGACTGTTTCACTGTATGAACCTGGACTGTTTCACTGTATGAACCTGGACTGTTTCACTGTATGAACCTGGACTGTTTCACTGTATGAACCTGGACTGTTTCACTGTATGAACCTGGACTGTCATACTGTATGAAACTCAGTAGTCACTTTCCCTGAGTGTGAGGCAATTACTACGTTGCCATGGTAACACACTGGCATGAATAGTGGTGGTAGAAAATATTAGTCATGGACGTTTTGTAGTTTTGCATTGACAAAAGTCAACAGTCACGTTGTCACGGTTACAAATTAAGCCCATGGAACGACGTAATATCTTTGCTATCAGATTTGTTTTCTCACAGTTTGGGAATAGTAACTTAAACAGAGAGATTCGTCCAGATTAAGCTGATCGTTTTAATCTATAACTATTATATATATAATGGTAAAGCTGTGAGACTGGATACACTTCAAAAAGGGCACAGAATGAAAATATTAATAATTGTAGAATATTTTTACTGAATAATAGTCAGTGTTCTCACAGAATAATAATCACTCAAGTGAAAACAAATATTGCTGATACCGCTTAAATGCCTGGCCCTGATAATAAATAAATAACAAAAGAAGTCTTTGCGATAGATGAATTGATAAATCAAAAGATCTAAGTCTCATAATTAAACGATTCAAGGACTAAATGATGCACAAATGATGAAGGAAATTAGAACAGAAAATAGCGCAGACTCTCAATCATATCTTGCAAAAGAGAAATCAATCCAATCAATCTTAATTTATATAGCGCCAATGCACAACAACAGTTGTCTCTAGGTGCTTTCCAGAAAGAGCAGGTCTAGACCAAACTCTTTATATAATTATCTAAAGAGACCCAACAAATTCCTCTGTGAACAAGCACTTGGCGACAGGGGCGAAAAATAATTGCCTTTTAAGCGGCAGAACCCTCGAGCAGATCCAAGGTACAGACGGGGGAAAAAGCAGCAAAGATATCTGCTATAATCCACTTTCCTCTGCTTCTCCGGGGTCGGACCGCAGCGGCAGCAGGGATCCCAGGTTGATAATAACATTAATAGTAATATAACATTTAGCAATAGCTCATCGGGAAATACTACACAATAATAATAATGATAATAATAGTAATAATAATAATAATAGAAATCATCTTCATGAGCATCTTGTGATCAGTGGACATCGAGCAGGTCCACAGCAGCAGATGCAATCACCAACCATGTGACCTTACAGGGCGAGAAAACACAAAGGCACCAGGGAAGAAGTCAAGTTAGTTCAGCCTCCATGTGTTTATGACACACAACATCACAACTCCAGTGCCGCTGCGGCAAAACTGTCACCTGACATAAGACATCCATCACATCCAGCTTTTGAAGCATAAAATAGAATTAGCAATTAACATGTCTGGCTGCAAAAAGGTTTTTAAATGGAAGCACTGCCAAATGTAATGAGCTCCTCTGTGAAAACTGTTGGCTGCAAGTGGGGAAATAATTACAAAAGTGAAGTCCCTCAAATAACCGTTATCATAACAGATGATGGATGAAGTTGTCTTCATAGACGTCAGAGTCTGCAGTTGTGTAAAAAAAACAACAACAGGCAGAGGGTGGATAATTCAGTTTTTATGTTGAGTGAGATGTTTGCTCATTATAGCTGCTCGGGTGCAACAGTTGTGTCTCACTGAAGCAGAGATTTAGTTTCCATCCATCGCGGGATGGATTTATTATTCTGCTTGGGATTATTGTCCCGCTGTATCAGCTTCACCTCACAGACTGATGACCTGACATTCTCCTTCAGAATCTTCTGCTAGAGGGCAGAATCCATATTTCCCTGAATGAAGGCGGGTCATCCTGGTCCTGAGGCAACAGAGCATCTCCACAACGTTCCCCTGACACCTCCATGTTTGACCGTAGTTCTGATGTTCTTCTAGTGGAATGCTGCCTTGGGTTTCCCCTGTCGTCAAACCGTTCAGCCTTCAAATCATCAGAACGGAGAAAGTTCTCCAAGGAACCCTGTGAGTCATCAAGGTAATTTGTGGGTATATTTAGATGATGCTCTTCTGGGTCAGCAGCGGCGTTGAGCTCGTCACTGTGTCTTTGGGGTAATGGGACTACAAACACTCACTGACTGGAGTTATTTTACAGTATATTCAAATATCATTCAGACTTTAGCTGTCAGTGTTTATAATGTTATGGATGATTGGTGTAAAGCTGATTACCACTGATTGTTTTAAACATTACTCTGTGGAGAACTTGAAAATTGTCACAAATGGTCTTAACTTTCCTCTTTGTCTGAACCCGTCATTCTCAAATCTTTTTCAATATCATACCTCCCAATCATGCACATGTAAGAAACAGCCTGTGTAATTAACAGTAAAATGTGTGTGTGTGTGGGGCCACATCCACACAAACACAAAGAGAGGCAGGAGAGGAGGAGACAGAAGGAGACACGGGAGAACTGGTGAGTCGTGACAGCAGCTTTTAGCTTTCAGATTTTAGTTTATGATAAATGTACACATTCTCTTTTTAAAGCAAACGTGTTATTAAGTACTCGCATCGTTATCAGCAAGTATTTGTAGATGGAAGTCTGACAAAATGGGGTTTCTGTGAATCCCTAAATTTAACTTATATATGCTATCCCCGACACCAAGAATCCTCGAATTATACAACTGATTTTTTCCCCGAAATTAACCAATTCTTCCTCCCACTAAGGTCTATGTGGGTGTAAAATATTATCCAGGAGATAGCTTTAATAATATCCAGACTTGTCAGGGATATAATTATTGTGTCCATCATAATGGAAGCAGATTATTGTCACGAGAGAAAAGAAATATCTAAATCTAATATTTTTCAGGTTTTAACGTTTGTTTTTTTATAATCTCTGAAAAATGGGGGATTTTATGAAATAATAATTTATCCGCCGAAGATCCTTTGTGTTAATGCGATAACTCATAATGTATTTCATGGATCATTTTCAAAATGTATACCCACACACCTTAGTGTGAGGAAGAACTGGATTGATTTTGTGAAAGGTTGGTTCCGCATTTCTGACGTGATGTGATTAAGTCTAAAGTTGGTGAAAATGGATCGACTCGAGGAAATCCATCTATATCCTATCTGACTCTAATTGAGTTGATATTTTGCTCACTAGGGGCAACTTTTTTTTTTACGAAAAACACATTTTTACAGACATAACTTTACACTTACACAGTCTTGTGTCGCTATCAGAAAATAGCCGACGTTCAGTCGGCTTCAGACGAGTCAGAAGGTGTGTTCTTACACAGTGGTTGGAAAAACAACAGCCTCCTGCAGCGCCGTCCTGCACGAATGCTGCGGATCCCATTCATCGATACAAAGAAAAGCTTGTATTGAATGGCAGACAGAAAATAGGAACCATGTGCCTGGCCTCAGGTTTCTGCTAATGAACTGCCCTTCTCTGGGGAATATTGTCCATTTCTTCCTAATCATAGATGTTTCTGCACAACATGGTCAATAATCTTGATCGTATGAAGGAAAGCGACTCGCTCAATTTGTTTCGGATGTTTTTTTCTCTACGGTTGCTGAACACAATTTAATCCGGCTAATGTTGCTCCAATTATGGCCACTTTTAATTAAAAAAACAAAAAGCTCATTTTCACAACTGCTGTGTTGTCTACAAGGCAACATTTCATGCCAATAGCGGAAGACAAACTGTATTGTGTAATGTGTATAACATTCAGACTGAAAACATATCTCTATAAAAGAAGATTGAACATATGATCAATGGATTCAAGGACTGTAGAACATTAGGCCCCGCCTACTTTTGAACATCATTCAGTACCGTCATATATGTCACACTACATCCCCGCGTCCCCGATCTGCCTCGGAAAGCAATCAGATCTAAACGGCAAAGACTAGGAGGTCACATGATCGCTGAGAGTCTGTCGGCGTCAGGTTATGGAGGCGTCAGCGCCTCCATAATATCTGGAGGTGTAGTGTAGAAGGAATTGATGATGTTCTCTCCTCTCTAATGACAGAGAATAATGAAGAATCACTCAGTGATGTCTGAAGGACAGCTGCAGGAATCGTTGGCAGTCCTCTGCAAATCTGGTGCATTTATTTGTCCTGCTCCTCACATTGATGTTTTACCAGCGGTCAAATATCCCACAGACCATAAACACATCATTGAAGGCAGCACAGACAGTGACTTTAACTCAAAGTGTTATTCAATGAAAGAGTTCGGATCACTCCTTTAATGCCTCCTACTGGAACGTGGCACTAAAGACCCTATAGATGTAAATGTGTTCCCATGGTAACAGAAACAGAAAACATGGCTAATGAAGAACCTGTTAACACTTTCTTGATCCCAGCAGATTATTTAAAAAAAAACGTACTTCCAAGTCCTGGATCTACATGATGGTGTTGTGGAACTGCGTATTGAACAAAAGAGCTCTGCACTTGTGGTGTTGACGGTTGAGGGGGATTGAGTTGAGTTGAGGGATTTCAAGTCAACGGCCCGATCGATTTAAAGTCCTCTCCACGGTCCATGGACGGAGGGATGCAATGGAAGAAATGTACTCCACTTCTCGTTTGCTATAAATGTTTCTTTGTTTCTTTGCATACGCATGAGGATTAGTTAATACAGTGAACTACATCTGGACACAATTCATTTATTATTATCAAAAATAAAATGTCACATTGTATTTGCAGCTGTGGAGGTGAATTTGGTTCAGCGAGAGAGAGAGAGAGAGAGAGAGAGAGAGACATCAGACTCTACTCAGCTTGGAGTAGTGTGTCTTGAACAGAGCTGGATGAGACAAATACACACACACAAACACACACACATATACACACTCACATTCACTCACACAAACCCACTCACGCATACACACACATGCAAACACGCACATACTCACTCACACACAAACACACATAAAACAACATAAACACATTCACAAACACACACACTCACACACACAGACACACCTACACTCACAAACACACTCACACTCACACACAAACGCATACAAACACATAAACCCACACACACACTCAGACTCAGGCACAAACAGACAAACACACACAAACCAACACATTCACAAACACACACACACACTCACACACACTCACAAAGACACACACACACAGAGAATCAGGCACACACACACTGTTAGACCATGAGGATTATCCAGCTGGAGTGTTTGAGGGACGTTGTTGAGAAGACCGGCTGAGACAGAAGTGGACCAGTTAACGTGAGGCAGACAGACGTTTTATTAATTATATATAAATTGTTTATAACTGAATTGTGGAAACAGGTCTGAAGTTTTATAATAAGCGTTACCTTAAATCAGCTAGATTTAATTCTATTTTAGTTTTAACCTCCTCATTTCTTCTTCGTTGGTACTCTCATAATATATCATATCATATCTATTGTGTAATTGCTACACCTTGTTGCAAAAACAGAATCCCCACACACTGACTGAACATTCTGGAAATATACCTCATCATTTTTGCCTGATAATAGTCTAGTGCCAAAAATTCCCAATAGAAATTATTTTCTTTCAATTTGATTTTATTGAAATAATCATATATTTTTCGAGGAAAAAAGTTGGAATTTTACGAGAATAAAGTTGGAATTTAACGAGGGAAAAGATGAAATTTGGAAGAAAAAAATGTAATTTTACGAGAAGAAATTTGGAATTTTACTAGAATAAAATCAGGATTTACAAGAAAAAAGTTTAGAACTAAAAATAGCAATTTTTAGAGAAAAAAAAAGAAGATTTTACAAGAAAGACATTATAATTTTTTAAGATCAAGAGTTGTTAAAAAAGTCGTAATTCTACTAGAATAAAGTTGTGAGTTTAAGGGAATAGAGCTGTACTTTCAGGCTACACATTGAAGAGGAAATGCCTGACGAATCAATAATTATTGAATCTTTTGGCACATAATCACAACATGCTGGTAAGTATCAGAACTTTGAAAATGCTGTGTAAGAAACTGGATCTGTTCCACAATGACTTTAGTCAATTAAGTCGCCTCATAATATAGATGGGGGCTTGTACTTCATTAACGGTGCACGGGTTTTTTGACATATATTTTTCATGTTGGCCTTAAAACTCTACCCCCCATGATAAAGAGGAGCTACAGGTAGGTTTGTTGTGGTGTTGGGTCTAAAGGCTCTTTGGGGACAGAGAGGAGAATTTGTTGCGGCTATAATAGGCCGCTGGGAGAGAGTGCTTTCTGACGATCGAGGAGAACGGTGACCATCTGCATGTGGCTGAGGGCTTTGTCTGCCCGTCTCTTATATTACAGTGATTTTCTTTGCCAGGCGGGACTTAAAACTCTGCTGCTGTGTTGTTTAGTCTGGCTCATCTTGATCAGCACACCGAGCATACTTGACATCATTTTTGACATTTTAACGACCCTTATTAACCAGAAATTCAACATCATCAGCCAGTTTCGGCTTAAAATCCTGAAGTGTGTCCAAATCCTTTCCAAATATAAGAACCACAACACAGTTGTATTATTAATGAGAACTTATTAGAAGATTTAGTTCCAACTACCTGGTGAATGGTTGAACCACGCGGGTATACTGTTAAAAACCCTCTGTAGAATTTAATAGTTTAAAAAAATATGGTGACCATGTCCAAGACGTCACAGTAAATAACCATGAAAACATTATAATGTAAACGGTTTTCAACCTTTGTATTGTTATATGCTTAATTACATAAAATAACAGTACATTTCATTAATTTCAGACTTTTTACTCAGAAATCAACAATGTTTCACAAATATATATCGTATTTATTAGCATCTCCTGTCTGGCGAAATGATGGGATGCTGTTGCTGAATGGTTAAAGTTGTTTATTTATGTTTTCATAAGTATAATTCTGTGTTTTCCACATAATCAGACAGAAATGAGAAAGTTATTTACTATCTTTTCATTTCACCCTATCAGCTAAAATGATACTATTGAAATAAACCCTCTTTTACTGTTGACATTTGTCAGTTTTTACAGTTAAGATTAAAAAAAAAGAAGTTGTAATTTACTGTAATTTTATGTAATAAAACTTGCAACAACTTTTCACACAACATCCTGGCCTGTCTCTTGGAGAGATTCTGTAATAGTTGTTATGATGTTATAAATGTTGTTTCCTACCCTCCACCAACAACCCACTCTGCCGACACTTGCTATTGATCGGTGTACATGATAATTACGGATAAATCCACTTGAGTATGTTGGTTAATTCCACGATGACCCTGGTTGTCCCTTCGCCTACACAGAATAGCTGGCTATCGCTCGTTTAACTACTATGTGTTTCAGAAAACTTCTCACACAGATTGCATTCATCTGGATAATCGTATCCTTACTATTTAATCCAGTGATGCCGATAATCCAATATACATTTTTTTTCCCCATTTTTCAATTTCCAACTCCCAACTGTTGCCTAAATATGTGGTCTTATTCGCAAATCCAAACCCTTTACCTGCGAGCTAGATCCCCTACCAACACACCTGGTCCAAACGTGCATTCCCTCCTTGCCCACTTTCATTACCACACATTATCATAATCACTACTGGTCTTCATCCATCCTCTCTCAAAACAGCTGGCATAACTCCCGTTCTCAAGACACCTGATGCAGATCCCAATAACTTGGATAAATCTCCAATTTACCGTTCCTGTCCAGGATACTTGATAGAAGTCTCTTCCTCCTCCTTGCTCCTCACGGCACCTCCTGTCCATTTATCATCAATGGCGTCCAGAGCTTTTAGCCATGGAGCCACTCGTCTCTTTAACTCTCTCCCACAAACCATCCGCAATACTGACTTTCAAATATGGTCTCAAAACCCACCTTTTCAGACTTGCTTGTTCTGTGTGATCGATGTGTTGACCTTGTATTTGTTTTAGCTTTTATTGCATATCCTTTTAGTAATGTCTTGATATTTATTGTCTTGTTTTCTGTGAGGTGACCTCACAGAGGTGACCTTTCTGTGAGGTGAGAGTGTCCTGAAATGCGCCCATAAACAGAATGTATTATTATTATAATTATTATAACTGTAAACAGGTTGACATTATATCTGTTTTTATGGTGATTTAAGGTGATGTCTTGTACTTGGTGACCGTATTTGTCTTAGGGATTTCTTTTACAGTGTCTAAAATCTCCTTTCCTTCATTTAGATCACATTAGCTCGTTATACCTGAGTCGAGCCTCCACAGAGAGGTTAAAGCCTATCTGAGTTTCAGGTGGAAGCACTAATGAAAGGGGATTATATGATAAACAAGATATCATCAAAGCAATAAAAAACCCATTTGAAGAGTAAATCAAGGGTAAAGATGGCCGTAAGCGAGATAAAGATTAATTATAATCTGATATGAAAGGATGGCGGCACCATTATTCTCAACTCGTCTTTAATCAATCTTCAGACAGACCTTGATTTAAAATGTGTCTGCTCTCAGATTGGAAGATTGTGGTTGATGAAGATTTCTGAGAGGTCAGGTAAGGTCATCGTTTTCATGACAACTTGTGGAAACCAGCACTTTCTCTCCTCAGATCATCACATCACTGATTTTTCGATTATATACCATCGGCTTTTCAAACATGAACAACTTTAGGCGTAACACAAAGGCCGTGGAACCGGCAGAGTCCACGGTACATGTTCAAACGAGTATAATGTAAATTCTAGAATTTCCAGGTTCCCAGATTGGTTGAGAGTCTGTAGGCATAAAGGATAAAATGGCAAGGATGTTCAATTATATGACTGGTTCTCATCTTTTTTGCTACCAAGTGCCTTTGACTCGGTTTAGATCTGGTTTTAAAAGGCATTTTAGGCGATCGGATCCCAGGTTGACAACTGGACACATCACTAAATACAAGTGTAAAAGACAATCAAGACGCCACGTGGTCCCATCACTCAAACCACTTGCCCAGGGGGTCTGGGACACATTTGACCAGATGTCTTTTATAGTGTAAACATCAATGTGCTGTGATGCGTCTCCAACAAGGACATAGCAGAAAAATTCCCAAAAATCAGTTCTGGACGTGATGGTTGTTGTAGAAGAAGCGCACGACCGATAAAAATAGAGAAAGAAGAAAGTGTACGTGGTCGGAGTACAAGCGGAACGACATGTTTTGTCAGCAGTTGGAATAGTCCATGTACATGTGTATTAGCTTCAGGTTGTGAGGTAGCCCGTGCTAGCTAGCTAAAGAAATCTGGTGCTTAACTGATGTGACTGATAACTACGAACAATGACCTTTGACCTCTGACAGAAGTGATGTAGTCACCAGGAAAATCTGAAAACAATAGATTGAAATAAGTCGGACAAATAGTTGAGAATTTATCCCCTGAAAACTTTTAGAGATAAAGCAACCTCTAGTGGTGGAAATATACAAAAGACGTTTCCTAGAGTCAATACTGTCCTTTGAAAATGATTCATTAAATAGTTTTTGCGTTATCGCGCTAACACGAAGGATATGCGGCGGATGCAGACGCGGTAATGAGAATTCCATAATATTCCCAACTTTTCGGGGATTTAATGAACATACCCCTTCCAACTAGATGGGTGGTGCTTTCATGCTCATCGATGTGTGTTGCATTACGATGTACTTTCCTTTCTCATGTAAGAAATCCGTGAGGACCAGTTCAACCAATGTGAAGTCAATCCTGCGGCCCATTGTGTTACAGAGTCAAAATTTATAATAATACTAATAATAATAAACAGTTTTTTGTATAGCACTTTTAAAAAACTCTGTTCCAAAGTGCTTAATAGAGCAATCTAAAACAAAATGACACAGTCAGTATAAAAAAAAAGTTAATAGTATAATAAAAGCCTTCCTATAGAAGTAAGTTTTGAGATGGGATTTAAAAGAGGGAGCTGACTTTACTGACTTTAATATCTGTCAGGCAGGGAATTCAACTGCTGTGTAATTTTATAGTTGTTGATTGAACGTTGTTTGACAGGATTTATACTGCAGTGTCATGTGACCACGATGACACTGCAGGGACGTTTCCAGGTGGTGGTGCGATGCTCCACAGGAGGAAGCTTCCTGAGTTGGGTCCTTCTTCCACAGCATCCAAAATATAACACACATAATACATGTGGGTTTGTATGAATCTCTTTGCTCTCAGGCAGGATGCAAACTCTGTCTGAAGGTGACACATCCGGACATCAGGAGGACAGAGGACATTGATGTAGAAGCAGAGCACAAACCTCTCTAAGCTACACTTATCAGCCATAACATTATACCCACATACTTAATATTGTGTAGGTTCCCCTTTTGCCACCAAAACAGCTCTGATCCATCAAGACCTGGACTCCACCAGACATCTGATGGTGGGCTGAGGTCTCTGGCGCCAGTACATTTGCAGTTGCAAAGTGGGTCCTCTATGGATGCGACTTGTTATCCAACACATCCTAAAAATGCTGGATTGGATTGGGATTTGAGGAATGTGGAGGCCATTTCAACACCTGGTTGTTGAGTTCCTCAAATCACTCCTGACCCACTCCAGCACTGAGTCAGGGAGCATCATCCTGCTGGAAGAGGCCGCTGCCATTAGGGAACACTGTTTCCATGAAGGCGGGAACTTGGTCTGCATCAATGTTGAGGTAGGTGCTACATGTCAAAGTAACATCCACATCCCTGGTAGGACCCAAGGTCTCCCAGCAGAATATGGTCCAAGCATTACACTGCCTCCCTAAGCTTGCCTTCTTCCCATAATGCATCCTGGTGCTTCTCTTCCCCGGGTAAATGACGCTCATACACCTGGCTGTCCACACAATGTAAATTAAATTTGATTCCTCCGACCAGGAAATCTTCTTCCAATGCTCCGGGGTTCACCTCTGATGCTGACCTGTCCATTGTAGGTGAGATGATCTGTGGTTATGCAGCAACATACACAGCAAGCTGTGAGGTAAGTGTGGGTTCTGACACCTTTCTATCTGAACCAGCATTAACTTTTTTTAACAATTTATGCAATAGTTGATCATTTATGGGGCTAATCTGTTCTCCCCATGCAGATAATCTGATCTAGTTAGGAAGCCATCAAGATTGGGTCCTAATCAAATTCTCACAGATCCTTATGCTTGCTATAAATGCTATAAATGCTATAAATGCTATAAATGTTGGCATTTATAGCTCACTATGGGACAATACACTTCCCAACATGTCAACAACTGCACATTTAATTTAATTTAATTTAATTGCACATAATGCTCTGTTATTCTGTTATTCTGTATTCTGTATTCTGTAACATGCTCTTGCTGCTGTAACCCTGCAATTTCCCCATTGTGGGACTAATAAAGGTTTATCTTATCTTTATCTTATCTTATTAGTTGCGTAGCTTACTCCACAACCTGACCCGAGACAAGCGGAAGAAAATGGCTGCATGAATTAATACGTTGATGGAGATGCTCCTGATATTTATTGTTGTTAAATGACTTCATTATTGTTATTAACTTCGTTAATAATGATTCCACTGGAAGAAAATGCTTAGAGAATATTTTAACCCCATGTATCATGAATTTATAACAAACAGCTTTGACAATGAAGAAAGCTTCAACTGCTTGTGGACGATTAAGGAAAGTCTAAGCTATCCCAGACCATAATATAGGGAGATATAATTGAGAGTAATCCATCTGACTCTACAGCTTTAAATGAGCTTGTGAGCATTTACGTTATGTTTTATTGCATGAAAAAAAATCCTATTCTTATTTTTTCTTTTTAATGCCCTTATTTTGAAAACACAACTGAATCATGCCTTTCTTTTCGAGCACATTTGACTGCTGCTGATTGGATTTACAAGGGGACATTTTGCTGAGCAGAAGAAAAACAGTGCGTGTGTTATAGCATGGGGGCCACAGTCCCGGCCCCTCCCCCCCTGAGGGCTCCATTGACTGAATTGACTCTGCCCGTTCCTGGCTATTACCGGTTGCCACATTAGCCTGCAGTTTTCTCCGTCTGCATATTAAGCAGTAATAATGGAACTTGGAGGCCTCCTAACGACAGGCCTCCGGGTGTTCCATTCATCTCTGAAGGAGCGCCGATCCCCATCCCCGCTGTTATTCTGCCTATGATCAACGGCCTCGCTGTCCCCGCTGCAAATCCCAATGTAGGGGTTGATGGAGGCCAACGTCGCCCGCTGGCAGCTCTGCAGATTTATAGACTTTTTTTGCTTAAAGGCTGACTCCTAGCTGCCAAACATGACAGCATCCTCCTTTTTGTCCCTGTGGGTCCTGGCTGAGCCACTTTGGATTGCATCCTTGAAGCAGGACGTCTCCTCTGGGGGGCTGACTGTAAGGACAGCCACTTAGAAAAATGCAGCTCTCCAACTTCTGAAGCCACTCTTGGAATGAAAATTTAATCCCCTGTTATGATACAAGACTCTCGCTCGGGTGTCACGGCACCTTTTACTTTTATTATTATTATTTTATTATTGTTAATAGGTGTTTAAAGTGCGGATGAAAAATTGAAACGTTTGTCCTGGTTCACCTCGAACTCTACATTATGAATGAAAATAGAATTATCTGCAAGCCAACTTTAAATTTTGACTTTCGAAACAACATTCAGAACAATGCTCTCTCTTTTAAAAAATAGAATTGACATTTGACATTTGTCAAATTGACTTAAAGGAGGATTCACAATGAAATCCGCCAGAACAAACATGGCCATACTCACCTAGAAAACGACAGCTGCAGCCCGCAGCTACACAAGCTAACACGGCAATAACCACAGTCACTACAACCTGTGCAGATGGACGAGAGCTCACACTCCCAGACGTAATGACATTTGTATGAGATGCAGGACAGAATTATGAGTAACACTTTCAGCTTTACACAAAAAAAACAAACTAAACCAGATGCTGCCTAATTTAAACCTTACCTCCCTATCTCCTAACGCGCGCCGGGCCCGAGGCGTTTTACGGGCGATAAACCTACGGTCAAAATGCTGAAATGCACATGCCTCCTTTAGAGAGGGAGGAAAAAAAAAAGGCAAAATGGAATACAAATACCCGACTGAGGTTATTCGATACTGGGTGTACGCAGTCGACCCAGTATTGCGTAGCATATATCCGGAAGAAAAGCCGACAATCTTTCCATTATCAAACAGCTTAAATCAAATGTGAAGTTATGGCCGAAAAGTAGTGTTTTTTGCGTAAAGAAGCTCCCCCTAGTGAGGAAAATGTGACCTATTAGAGTAAAATACAATAAATGCAAGATGATGACTATTCGATAATAGCCCCAATTTTTTAGGCCTATAACGTGGCAGGCATAACAAAACTCATAAGACTAAACTAGCTTTAAACCAGCTCCTCAATCTTCTTCAAATATCCAAGACGAGCCCCAAAATATGGATCTTTATAAAAGAGACCAGCAGCCAGTTTGTAAGAATAACAAATTAAATCCTTTATTTAAACCAAACCCAAAATTAAGCATCAACTTAGAAGTACTTCTAAATGAAACAACGTATGGAACAAAAGCAGAAGAACAAGGTTACACCAAAAAGTACACACCAATAAATTGAATATTCAATCTGTCCTCAAGGAAGTAATCTATCTGTTCAAAGCGAAGATCACAACACACAGCAAGACTGTCGTCTGACCCAATGGTCATCTCTCCAGTTTCAACCCGGGGCTTTAGAGGCCAGGCCCAATTACTAGTTTGCTCAATTACCAGTTATCCTCAGCTGCAGATGAATAGGAAAGGAGGAGAACATACACAATGTACGCCAACAACCTCTAGGGCCCTAGCAACAGTAATAAGAGCATAAAAAAGAATTTTTTGAGGAAAAATATAGAAATAGTGGTAATAAAGGTTCATCCCGTACAATCTCTTTGAGTAAATGGAATATATTAGTCATAGCTATGTTTTCATGTTCACCATGTTGCACTGGCATTTTTGTACAATAGCCTAGATTGGACACATTAAACACTGGCTCTAGAGAGGACATGTCGTGGTGATAGAACGATGATGAAGCAACATATTGGCCCTGAAAACCAATGAGAAAGAAGAAAAAGATGAATGACTGCCACAAATTGCAGGAGAATCACATTATGAGATCTCATCTTGGCGTTTCCTGGCCCCCGTCTGGCTCATTTTCTCTGCAGCGAGTCGACTTTGAAAGCTTCTGGGATAAAGCCTTGACCTCCGTCCAACTGTCAACCCAAATTTTGACAAATTGAGGATTATACTTATTGCTTAGCACAAAAAAGCAACAGAGCTTGGAACATCTCAGTTGAAAGATAAATTGGTGGGGTACACGCAGTCCACATGGGGGATGTGGCTGTCTCTTAGCAAGCAAGAGAAAGCTACATGATGTGAGAGGATCCTCTCGCAAGATCTCCGCACTGATGCCCTTAACCATCTTTTTCCACCTCCCTGAGTTTAGTCATAAATCCATGTTTATTACATTAAACCAGGCTTGTTTTCGGCTAATTCCGGTTTAAAAAGGAGGTGTAGACATGCATGACCCAACTCAGTGTGGTTAGCATGGAAATGAATCCTTCTCCTGTTACGGGTCAGGTTATTTTTCAGGCTTAAGCCTGGCCTCAGGTCTAACCACTAATCCAATAAATCTGTCAGACAGAAAAGCAGTGTTTAATCTAAGGGTCCCGCCTCAATAGCTCCTTTATTACGCTGTTCAACCATTGAGCACATCTCATCAATGGCCAAGAATCTATTATGTTGAGGCAGTATTTTTAGACTACACCTGAAAAAGAATATGCCGGATAAAGAATTTAAAGATCCAGTGAGTAAAATTCAGGGATTATTTAAGGGTATCTCTTTGAATAAATTCAGTATAATATTTTTAAATGGGTATTTATGTGTGTGCTTTCAGCTGTACGTAAAAAAGTTTTTAATGTCTTCAATAGGGGCCGCCATGTTTGTGCACACTTCTGGGGAGTTTCGAGTTTTAAGTTGTTACTGCGTTTTGACAAATGGAGGATCATTGTTCTTCTTCAGCCTCCTTCACAGAAGCTGCACAGAACAGAATAGGCTGAATCTCTGTGTGGCTCCTGCCTCCACTGGCAGCCCGGAAGATTCAACTTGGCCGCCAGCTGCCAGTAGGGAACGGGAAAGGGAGAGCTTGCAGCTTCTCCCCCAATCCAAGTTTTACACACTGAACCTTTAAGTTCCACAAAAATGGAAAAGCTGTTATAGAGTTGTTCTTTAATTCACACACCTCTTACCTTCACGTTACAAATTTATTGTATTAGGACACCCGAAACAAGCTTTGGATACATGTCATCACTTCATAAATTTTACCTTTAATCTGGATTTCCAATGTGCTTATTTGATGGATGGTAGCTTAATCAGGAGAGACGCCGAAGATTGAAGAAATGATGAACGTTTATTCGAACAGATCATATGTGATAATTGGTCGTCGTTAGAAAACCTTTGTTGCTCCTTTGCTCCTCAGAGAGATGGTGATCAAAGGGTCTCTGGCCTGAACAACAGGAGGTGTATCATCCCCTTAGTGTCTGGATTCTGGTGGTGGCGGCTGATGAATCTGCTGAGACTGATGAATAATGGAGGTTTATTTTTTCAGGAGTGGGCGGAGATGGAGGGGTTTAGGGTCGCATACGGGTAACATGAGGGGACTAGTTGGATAAGTTGGATAAGTCATATGTAAAAAGACAATGATGCATGATGATTGGCTAATGATGAAGGTGTGTCACCGTGAAATTGACATAGTGATGTGAGAGGTAAACTGTGAACTAAGTGTGCAAGGAGAAGTCTTTCTGGGTGAACCTGCCCGAACTACATCTATGCATTAACCTGTTTTAGCTCTATCATCAGTTCCTACATAATATATCAGGGTCTTCAGCTGCTAGATGCTCCTCAGTGTTCTCCAGCTAGTCTCTTACTCTGTCTGCTGAAATGATGCTGCATGACTGGTCCAGTGAAAGACAGCATAAATCTATTTAACACTGACAGGAACGGCCTTTTCAGATAATCAAAATAAGTGACAGCTTTATGATCCATAGTTAATATAAAAATTATTGGCAGCAGCTGCTTTGTCTGATCTAAGTTAGATCTAAATGGTGTCATTGAAGGCTTTCCCAGTGGATGAACACAGATATTATGTGGAGCAAAGAAGCTTCACTTATCATAACACCCTTCGGTGCAAAAAAAACTTGCTGGAGGGTCCGTTGCTGCACCTTTTCCCCAACTACTACAGCTGAGATAGACTCCTGGAGGAAGACGCGATGGAAGTCTGGAGGGGAGGGCTGGGGCTTTGGTCTCCACTGCAAACCTAGCAAGTGTTGATGGATAAAGGTTGAAACACTCCATGAAGGTTGGGTGGAACTGGAATGACCCCTTCTCCGGGTCATTCAATTATTGGGACTTAAATGGTGATATATTGCGATGTATTCAAACTCGAACACTTTGGGAAACCAGGAAAATCTGAATGGCAATCAAGGGAAGATCTGTGACACTGGAATGACCCTAAAAACGACCTGTAGGGGCAACAGGGGTTAGAAACCCCTGAGAGAGCGCCAAGCAAGCAATGGAACGGAGAAGTGGGCCCCTGGAGTCTCCAAGAGAAGAAAGAAATGAGAGGATAGACCAAAAGCAAGAGCCAGGACAAGGACGGCGCTCAAGTTGCACCGGAGAATCCAAAATGTGAAGGAAAAAGTGATTCATGGTGAGATGGAGGAGATCACTGGGCACAGTCCTACAGAGCTCTGTACTTTGGAGAACATGGGGACCAACTTCATTGCTGTCGCAGTAAGCCTACCAAAGCCAGCGAGGGAAATAAATGGATCAAATTTAATCCTTCCAGCACTGAAATAAACAAAATGTACAACACATGGAGATAAAAAAAAAAGCCCAGGAGGATAAGGATTCTAGTGGACCGACTTGTTTGTCGTGGGATTTGACCAAAGGAGGGACAGGACACTATCTTGAAGTCTGGGGGAGAGGGACAATGTTTTAGACACCACTGCCGACCTGTAAATGAAAAGGTTTGTAAATAAGAAAATGATTCTTGTACGCACAATTCTGCAACAAAAAGACAGACCTTTGCAGTTCTTCAACATTGCTGAAGAAGACCCACCAAAAACTGTAGATGATCTCAGTTTATCACAGCAGCTGGATGAGTGCTAATGCATTCAGCAGCGTCTGCAGCACAAACAGAACCAGACTCACGTTGTTTTTGTTGTTTTTCTGTCCGTGCATGGCTATTAGGCAGAATTCATAAGAGCTTTGAAAGTTGGGCGGTGACATCACATTTCTCCCAACAGTTATGTTTTGACAATTAACACGTTAATTTAGGCTTTAAAAAAAAAAAGATTAAACCCTGAGGCCCATTTTGGATTTTTTTCTGGCCCTGATCATGCTGTTCTCATGTAAACTAAAGGAGAAAAATCAAAACTGTCTACAGCTTTATGTAAACCGTAGCTTTGTATAAAAGGCCCCCTAGGGGGAAGTTGAGTTCCTCTTGTTGACCCCAGGCAATCCTGCTCAGGATTGTGGCAGAGTCCTGGAGCCTGAGGCGGGGTACAAACTTGAACAAAATAATTCATACCTAGAAGCAACTACGGACAATTTACAGTCACCTGTTCACCTGTAATCATGTTTTTGGACTGTTGGAAGAAGTTTGGGTACCTGGAGGGAAGCCAGAAGTTGATTTGAACCCAGAACCTTCTTGCTTTGACGAAACTTTGCTACCCACTGCACCACCATAGTGCACCACCTACTATCTGACGTAGTCAAACCTGTACAAGCACCTGATGAAATCCCTGAATGTACTTTCAAAGCCCACTTGATGTTTTGCCTGATTAACGTTTCAATGTAATTATTTTCTCACACATAGAGAAAAATAAGAAATGAAGTCCTGTCACTGCTTCTGTTTCTGTGGTTTGATCTCCGAGGGACACCAGAGACATCTCTGGTAATAACTGCAGCGTGTGCTTGATATCTGACAATTCATTTAGTCGACCAACCACAGGATTGATCCCTTCAAAGCCGCGCCGGACTGTCTTGTTCATTTTCAGCCACAAACACGCCGCGAGAGAAGAGAATGATTTTACCTTTAGATCAAATAAACTCCACACTGTATGTAAATGCGGTTCAGGCACCAGCGCCGCAGAAGAAAAGCATCTAACAACCAGGAGACAGGCTTCCTCTGTACTCTCCAGTATAGAGGCTGTGTTCCTTTGGGTTCCTTTGTTAGGAGTCAGCAGATTGGTTTCTGCAGGGAAACTGCGTAGGTGAGATACTATTTGAGCAAATAAGATGAATATTTGAAATCTCAACTGGGGCTCTGCTTGGATACAAACATATTTAATGCTTTTGTCTAAATAACAGGAGTCAAAACTTACACACGTACATTTATTGTGTAATCTCATTCATATTCCAGCTGGAATATTTCCATGCAGTGCCCCAACATGTCAACAAAGTATATCTAAGAAATATCTTGGTCATTAAGGGCCAACGTGAAGGAAGCATTAAACATGACTATTGTTATAGTTTTTTCCAGATTCCAAATCAGCTCACTCCTCCCTGTCCAAGAATCTATGGGGGCCTTCAGGAGTAAAATTATGTTATTGATTAAACTCTCAAGTGATGATGATTCTTTAGATCGACTTCTTAAAGTCAGTTGTAGCGCGGGGGCCATTCACACAAAGACCGGTACAGTTAGCACCCGGTCCACGGCCCTGGCTGTGAGGTCCAGGTGGGGGTCGCCGTAATGCACCTTTGCCCCAAAACATTCCTAGACAAATCCAGAGATAGTGGCGGCAAAACGCTGCAGAGGAATTATACCTAAAGGGGGCAGGGACAACAATAAGTTGTTGTTGTTCTTTTTCTGCTTCTTCTTATGAAGATAACCGAAAGTAGATGTATTTTCATCTACTTTCATCTACTTTTCCATTGGAAAATTGTATACGCACATAGACCTTAGTGCGAGGAAGAACTGGATTAGTTTTGAGAAAGATCGGTTGTATTCTTCCAGCTCTATATCGCGAGGGAGATTTGCGTCCTAAAGCTATCGGACCATAATTTCACAAAAATGCGTCCAATTTAGTCCAGATTTGGTTCACATGAATGGATTCGAGGAGACTTGTCTAGTATATCTCATATTTTATTCCAATAATCTCTACTTTAATTACTAGGTGGAGCTTTTTTTTTTAAATAAAAAACACAGTTTTCAGACATAGTCATCTTCATATTTAATTTTAGGAACACAATCAGTGGGGATTACTTGTACAATGCATGGGAATGAGGTTTTTTGGGGATACACCTTTGCTGTTGGGGATTAGACTTTAGGCCTACTTTCAGGACCAGCCCAAGTGGCGTGTTACCCTGTCCGGGATGAAATCCTCTCCTAAACCAGGGGGATAATTCTAACAGTATGATTTACTGTACGACAGAAAAACTCAAATCCGGTGACGCTTTCACAATTAGTTACTTCAAAACCCGGATAACGGATCTTATTACAAGAAATGCAATTATCTCAACCTCCTCGTTCAGGAAGAAGCTACTCAAAAAAGTCTTTGTACATATAAAAACAGGCCCCTCTGGAGGTTTACACAATAATCACCGCTTCTCCCGCACATAGATCAGGCGTCCGTTTTTGTTCTCAGCAGTGTTTCACCATAGGAGGAGCTTCAAGTCATTCATTCAGTCTGTCACACACATAGACACACACACACACACACACACACACACACACACACATACAGAGTCTCTCACATGCTTCCCTAAAACCGTGCAGCTCACCCCCGGCCGACCGGCCCGCTGACTTCGCCGTGGCAGTATCTTTTAAATCCCGCTTGTTTCTTTTATTTAGATCTTGTGACCCACCAACCCATCATTTTCATGCACACATCCATCACCCGGCTGGTTTGCACGTCTGTGATTTGATGGTTTTTCCAATACCTCCATCTCTCTGTCGACCTTTTTCTAACACTACCCCGTCTCGCTGTCTTTCCTCTTATCAGGAATTTATCAGCGAGTCACTTTGCTGACAGCAGTTAATGTGCTATTTTAAGACAGATGAAGCCTTCTGTGCCTGATAAACCAGTAAATTGCCCTCGTCTTAATGAGCCAGTTATGCACTATATTGTCATGCACAATCTATTAAAGCGAGAGATTTCTGCTCCTCATTAGTGCGCTGGGCTTTGTTTAGCATTATTCAGACTGAGCGTGCAGACAGGAATCTGTTTACCGGTGATGATGCAGGCACCATCCTTTACTTAATTTATTCATACTGCGTGAAAGGATCATCATTAAACAATGCACATAGTTGTACCGAGACTAACTGCAACCGTGTTTAATCGGCGAGTAGACTGGAAAAAAAACTCCCCCGCCTCCCTCTTCATGACTCTAACGCTGGTAAGTGCATCAATTTCACACATTTGAATCAACTCGGCATCAGCAAACGGCTGGTTGGCTTTAGGAAAAGTTCCATGAAACGTGCAGTGATGCAGATACTGCACTTTATTCTGCTGATGTTGATTTACACATAGCAGAAAAAGGAGTGCTTGTATTATCTTATCACTTTTTTTTGTGTTTGCAGTTATTTGAATTTACGGCTTAGTCACTGAGGATATGCTATACGATATCTGCCTTTTTGGTATTCTTCAGGCGGCTCCCACAAACCTAGCAGGGTTTCTGAGTTTGTGGCTCTAAAGGAATTCCAAATACTCAAGTATATGCAAAAACACGGAAAAAAGTCAGTTTTCCTGCGTATTATATGATCCAGTGGCAGCATGTATATGTTAAAGAGTAAGGGACCAAAGATGGATCCCTGGGGGACACCACAGGTCAAAGGGGCCAACAAGGAGGAGGCATTAACCCTGGCTATTAAGAAAGTCCTATTCGATAAGTAGGATTTTTTTCTTTTTGGCTTGTGAGGACTTAAATGGAATTGTGTCACTTGATATAACCAAAAACAGACATCTAGGAGGGGCTCAGTTAGGTGCCGCCGCTCCTTTACGTTAAAAGGATCCGGTTGAGGTGGATTCCTTCCTTCAGATATAAAATGATATTTTCCCAGCTTTTTTTTTTTTATATCAATTTGTTCCAAATGTGTTGTCAGAAGGCGTTAAATGTAACGCAGGACATTTTATTAACGGATTAGAACTGTAAATGGGTTGAATCATAAACTCAGTTACAAAAAGGAGCAGATTCATTGGAATTTAGGGATTAAGAATCAAGGATAAAGCTGTGGCAGGGAAGTTCTGTAGCAGTTATATGGTTCGTCATCACGGTTTAACTCCTGGGTTAAGATGAATAACTTTACAAAAACATGTCTGATTATCTGGGAGATGTAACAAAGCTAGAAACGGGCTGGTTGTACGAACAGTTGACTTTCTAGACCGATGCTAATCTAACAGGATAAAGTTGCTGTAAACAGGCTGTGATGATCTCACAGATTAAAGTAATCAGCCGTATATATAGAGTAGTCAGATTACCTCAACCTTTAACATCCAAAACAGTAGCATCGATCTACGTCTTAATGCAGCAGTGACGGTAATATATATTTTACAGTGAAACACTACACATGAGTATTTACTTTGATAATTATATCTCTAAAAGGTCATGGGTAGTGTGGAATCGTCATCGCGGGCTGCTACCGCCCCAACAGAGAGTTCATGAAAACACGATAAAGTTGGCGGTAGTTGACGGATCATTTTTCAATTTTATACCCACATAGACCTTAGTGCGAGGAAGAACTGGACTGATTTTGGGAAAGGTCAGTTGTATTTCTGCCACTAGGAGGAGCTTTATTTAATAGTTGTTCATCTGATTTAGTCTGAATTTGGTGCATATAAACTGACTAGGAGAATTTTATCTTGTTCACATCACATTTTAATTTAGTAGTTTATATTTTAATCACTAGGGGGAGCTTTTTTTTTTACCAAAAACACTCTCTTTCAGACATAACTCAAAAACAATTTCATGGATCACCCACGTTGACCTCAGTGTGAGGAAGAACTGTATTGACTTTTGGTGAAGGTCAGTTGCATATTTTCCACTCTAGGGGGAGCTTTAACCCCAGACGTTTTACAGGTCGTAAATGGGAACCATTGGTACGATTCAGTCCAAATTTGGTGCCTATAAAGTAGATCAAGATCTATGTACTTGTACAACGCAGAGGATTGGAGACCTTTTGGGGATATACCCTTGCGGTTGGGCAGGCCTTGTTAAGGACCCTGGAGAGCTAGACTTCTTCTGATGTCTATGCCGGCTTTAGGGTGGAGGTCAGAGGTCAAGGGGACAGTGTGGGATGAGGTCAAAAAGAGCAGCACTTTTTTTTTTTTCCATTGGTATGACGACTGTGTTGGTGGATTGGACCGGGTCAGACATCAGCCATTTAGTTTATAGTGTGCTGCAGTATTAGAAGTCACTTCATGTGCTTATTATTATTGGGTACGCAGGTTAGAACTCGAATTTGTTGTCGCACTCCAGCAGCATAATTGGGGTCCACCACAGGCCAAGCTGTAACGAACAATGAGTTGACCTTTGCCCTCTGTGCTTCCCTGAATTCTGTTCCCTTCAGTCAGCGTATCGAGGCTATATGAGGGTAATTACCCTCTTTGGTGAAGCCCTCCATGTCTGGAGCAATGTCGCAGCGTTATAATTAAAGCAGTTCCCTGCATCCTGCTAGGGAACAATGAACGTTCTGGACCTGTTCTCGCTATGTTGCTGGACTTTTTTTGTTCCGTTTGCTCAACCAGTACAACTAAAAACTGCATTTAAAGGATCTGAGCTTAGAAAAAGGAGGCATTGTTGAACCTTCTGCATTTTTTTTTCTTCTTCTTTCCGGAGCAAATCCCGCCCTCGGAGCTCACAGCCGTCCTTTTACTCAGCACTTTAATTGTCTTTCAGGATCATCGCCTGGCAAACTTACATTTCCTCAAGAAAACAGGCCGACATTTCAGTAGAATTAAGCAAGCAAAGCACATTAGTTCTGCTGCATGTTCACTTTCAGAGGCCATTACAGACCAACAGAGGAGGAGCGTGAAGTGATGGAGGAGGAACATTTTTTACGTTTGAACTGTCGACTCTTCACTTTTAATGTGCAGAGCATCACAAAACCTTTTGTGACTTCGGCTCAGAAAGACGTTTGAGTCGTGCTCATCAAAACTATAAAAACCCCCAGAAAAAAAACAGACCGCAGGCTGTCGACAGCTCTGACTCCACACTGGTGCATTATGGGATGCCGATTGTAAAGCAGCACTTGTTGAAATTAAAGCCATCATTCTGTACCCTTTAATTGTTTAAAATGATGAAAGTCCCTTTTTACATTTTCACGTTTGCTTTTCTAGTCAAAATAAATATTAAATTAAAAGTTGACGTTAAATATGATTATTAAATGTTGAATGTAAATCGAAAAGGTTTAATGCTTAAACCATTAAAAATGGTTCAAGCATTAAACCATTAATGCTTAATGCTTCTTTTTTCATGAGGAATGATTTATTCCTCAGACATTTATTCCTAAGTATGAGGAATAAATGTTAAATGTTATTTTTTCATCATTGATTTCAGGCAGCTGTAGCTCAGGAGGTAGAGCAGGTGCCCCCTAATGAGAAGGTCTTTGGATCAATCCCTACGCTACACTGCTCAGTGTACTTCACGTAGTGTCCAACCCTTTCATGTCCTCGCTAAAAGAAAAAAAAAAAAAAAGGAAAATGTTAGTATGAATGTAATATCTTGGAAACTCTGAATTTAACATAAAATGTCAGATCATTTGGTCTGATTATAAAATGTATTTATTTAATCATGAAATTTCTGTATTTCATGAAAAACAGTAGATTTGAATCAGATTAAAATTCAACCTGCCTATTTTACTCTTGTCAGACTTTGTTTTGGTTGTATCAAGTTAAATAATTGTGTTTAGTCATCGAAGGCTTTTTTTTTTTTAAATCCTACTTATTGAATAGAATTTTTTTTCACAGCTTTACTTAATGCTTCCACTTTGGTGGGCCCTTTGACAAGTGGTGTCCCCCAGGGCTTCGTCCTTGGCCTCTTACTCTTACGCATACAAATGCTACCACTAGGTCACTCTTTATCACATTAACAGTATTATTAATGAAATTTGTTGAATCATTTCTCTTGAAAAACGTTATCAGTTAGAATGTTTATATGAAATATACAATGATGAGTTTTAAATCGAAATATTAAGACAAATCTTCAAGGTTTATGTTTTAAGATAAACGTAAAATGTTAAATGAGAGCAATACACCCAAAAATAATCTTGCATCTAAATTTCACATCTTCATTTTAATGGTAAATGGAAAAGTTTAAAATCGAAATGTTTCACCTGAATCTAAATAGTACTACTAAATAAAATTAAAAAAAGCGCTTTAAAAATATCAAATCTAATTTGTGTTTCAAAAAAACGCAATATTCATATTCAACATTCTTCACTTATGACTGATGAACCTCTGAACTGCCCCAAAAACATTCCTTTGTTTTGTTTTCACATTTATATTGAACTTTTAGAATTTAGATTCAATATTTATATTGCAGTTGAAATTTTGATTAATATTTATCATTTAGATTTGATATTTACATTTGAATTGTATTTAAATGATGCATGCTGGTTAAAGTATTTAATATTAACTAGATACTAGTTAGGTTTTGTGATTTATTAAGACATTCACTTTTAGTCTTGTAGTTAATATGGAGACTTAACATTTAGGATTTACATTTAATATTTATATTTATACTAAAAATGTAGGTGTAATATTTGTAACTGACATTTAACACTATATTTAAAAATTTGCTTTAGATGAAACGTATTTTATTTAATAGATTTTTTACAGACAAACACAACAAAGTTTATACCGGTGGTATGGTGTAAACGTGTAACAAATTATAAAGTTATTTAAGTTAATATTTGTTTGGAGCAGAAATGTACAATCAGCATTCCTAAGTGGGTAAAAAGATTGTGGGTTTTCTCCCACTGACCTTTATCACAAATTCACATCATTAAGTAAACAAGTAAACAACAGCAGGTGCTGGGAAATGGCTCACATTAATTATGTTAATAATGTTTCTCATTCTAATCATCTTAATCTTTATCAGTGTTTGACATACGGAGATGTTTCTTATGAGATCAGATTTCTAGATTTACTTCTTTCATCTTCGTAACATTTCCAAAAATTTTGTACATTCTGTCTCAAAAAGATGCAGAAAAATTAGTCCATGTGTTTGTTACTTCCAGGCTGGATTATTGAAATTCTCTACTAGCAGGCTGTCTTTATAAGTCTCTGAAGCCTCTCCAGCTGATCCAGAATGCTGCTGCGCCTTTGCTGACCAGAACCAGTATAAGAGAACACGTCTCTCCGATATGAGCTGCTTAACATTGGCTCACGCTAAAAATCCAGAATCAAATTCAAAATCCTTCTGCTTACGTACAAAAACCCTTGACGGTCAGAAACCAACGTATCTGAAGGAACTCATAGTTTCATATTGTCCAACAGAAAACTACGCTCCCAGGATGCAGGGTTACTTCTAGCTCCTCCAGTCTCCAGAAGTAGAATGAGAGCCAGAACCCTCAGCTATCGGGCTCCTTTCCTGTGGAACCATCTCCCAGTCTCCAGTCGGGGGCCCTTCCTTTATAAAGCTGGCTTAAGCTAGCTCTTAGCTTTGCTGCTATGGGTTTAGATTGCGAGGGGATTTCCCATCATTCACTGATCCTGTCTTGCTTCATTTCTCTCTCCTTCTCCATACGTTACTCTACCATTAGTTCATGTTACTGCCTTGACTTCTGCCCTCGAATATTTTACTGTAATAGTTCATATTTTACTGTAATAGTTCATATTTTAATGTAATAGTTTATATTTTGCTGTAATAGTTCATATTTTAATATAATCGTTCATATATTACTGTAATAGTTCATATTTTACTGTAATAGTTCATATTTTAATGTAATAGTTTATATTTTGCTGTAACAGTTCACATTTTAATTTAATAGTTTATATTTTACTGTAATAGTTCATATTTTAATTTAATAGTTCATATTTTACTGTAATAGTTCATATTTTACTGTAATAGTTCATTTTTATTAGTTTATTCTTCCGTACTGCTGCCTATGGCGGTAAATGACGAAGGAATCCCAATCAGCCAATAGGAGGCGGCGCTCATCTGTAATGAAGCCATTTTTCTTCATCACTGCTTTCAGACTGTGCGTAAATCTAGGAGAGTCTACGGAGTCGCCTCACAGGATCAATCCCCCCTAGAGTACGTCTCTATTATTCAGACCTGGAGTTTATAATATTTGGGTTTCATTAGGCTGAACCTCGGACTAAATAAAAAGCCTGTTTGACTTACCTCACCAAACAAAACAGATCCATCTTCTTTTGACACTCAGGCTTCAGTTTTTTACCCTTATCATATTCTCTCCTTCAGTAATTGCCTTTTTCTTCCCACTTCTCAGACTCAGAGAAGGGGAATTGATTAAATTGTGAGTTTGGGCGGCTCAGGCGGAAAAAGTAAAGCTCAGTAGGAAAAATACAAGAAGGCCCCTGAGGCCACGTACGTCTGGCCCATAATGCATCTTTATCTGTGACTAATGACACCGCTGCTTTTGTATTCTCATTACGGCTCAGCCTTCTGCTGCTGCTCCCACAGGACACTCATCTAAATATGAACATGTCTGAGAACATGCGCTGCCCGCGAGGACGTCAGCTAAAGTCCAATAGTCACATGACCTCAGGATTGTTAACGTCCAATCAGCGATATTCATTTTCTTCCTCGGGATGAAGGCTGTCAAATGAAGGGTGAGAGCCAAGAATCTACGGTGGCCTTCAAGAGTCAAAACGATGTATTCTTTAAATAAATATATATAGGGCAAAGCTTACATGTAAGATAACAAATATTATTATTAGTTCCAGGTTATGGTCCCCCTGACAGCGCCACCAGGTTCCTATTGCTGCTCTCCCCTGGAGGGAGGCAGAAGGTTCTGGGCGAGGGTTCTGTAAAGCTTTGGACTGGTGTTAACCGACTTCTGCAACACTTCCAAGCTGAATCAAAGCCAGGAGTGACACGACGCCACATATGTGTCCAGTGGTGGCCGGCGAGACCCGAGGGGGAGGTGACGCTGAGGTTCTCCCTCAACTCCTTCCAGGGGAAAACAGTCATCAAGCTAAAACTTTTTCAGTATCTTTTTCTTCATTGGTTTTCAGAGTAGATGCCTTTCTTCTTTGTCTATCCGAAACTTCAATTTAAAAATGCAAAATTTCAGTTTTACCAATCGAGGCTGCCGTACAAACATGACACCATATCCCTCTGGTACCATATCCCTCTGGTACCATATCCCTCTGGTACCATATCCCTCTGGTACCATATCCCTCTGGAGATATAAAGGACTCATTTTCAGCTAACATTAAAAAACAAAGATGAGGCTCGTGACTTGGCTTGAATTAAACTCAAATGGAACAATGTACCCCCGGCTATGCTCTGTGAACCTAACCTGGTTTTCTTCAACAAAGCCTGAGTTTGTTGTTGACACAAGAACTCCTCCCCCATCTGAGCCTGGAGCAGAGCTTTCAGACGGGAAATGTCCGTCTCTCATTATATTATAGATCGACGCCAGGACCCAGGTTGGATTGTTCTGAATGACATTCTCTACCCTGACATCTCAAACATCATGTTTCTCACATCCGAGCAAAGTCTTTGCCTTGCTCTCCATTTTTGTTTTGCTTTGCGGGGGGGGTTTCAAACTAGAGTTTCTTCTAAAACATTGGCAAGTATTTGATATTAAAGCTATTGAAAAAGCAACCACTGATATTATAAATATCCAAAAACCAAGATGATGGTATAATGAAACCTACTTGCCGTCCATCAAGTTCAATCGGATCAGTGGCAACAATCCAGGCCAGTTATTTCAGACGTCCCTCTTTCCCACAACCCTCTCTGGCTCATCCTGGGGGGTGGCGGGAATCTGCATTCCCAGAGGAAATATACTGTATAATTCCTTCAGCGGGTTCGGTGTCCACCTGGGATGAACTCTGTATTTGTAATTAATTTTCAGCTGCTTTCACATGAGCCTAAGTCCCATAAATGAAAATTAAAGTCTGTTGAATATCATTCCACCACCGTTTCACACGAAGCATTAAGAGGAAACCCAGTAAAACTAGTGAAACCTTCTCTTAGCTTCATGGCTAACTGGACACATCAGGTTTAAAACAGAATAATCACTCTCAGTTATACATAAAATCTAAATTTACTTTCGATAAACGACAGTATCTTTTCAGGGGGGGTTTTTTGGAGCACAAAACTGAATGGCATCTTTTTCACATTCTGTCCTGTGTGCGCTCCTCCCCTCCGACACAGAAGTGTTCATTATAGCCGATCAATCAATCCTTCCACTGGAGAAGAAGAAAGAGCCGCCGCCGAAATGGGCCTGTCCGGTCTCGTATCAAGGAGAAGCGGTTCTGTCAGAGCTCAGACAACTTTGTAGAGGCCAATTTACTTTTCACAAATATCTCCAATCCACTCTGCTGATGGAATTACCACCTTTAAGTCAGCTAGCCTCCGTTGACACCTTAAGGTGTCGCGGCTGCACAGAACCACAGCAGAGTCACCGCAAAGAGAACATATTGTAAAAATATCTGCGATAAATAAACTATAAATCATGTTCAAGCCTCCTGAATATATTCTCACTTCATCTGAATCCTCTGTGAGGTGACGGATGTATAAAAATGAAACGCTTAAAATAAAGTCTTAAAGTCTGTAGAATTTTGGAGTATCTTTTTGAAGGAATGGAATATAATATTCGTATTCTCACGTTTAACTCTGTTGTCTCATCATGGGGCAAAAAGGTAAGCGTTGAATCTTTTTCTTTATAGATATCATGAATATAAGATAAGATTAACTTTATTGTCCCCGAAAGGGAAATTTGCCTCGGGGGAATAAAAGCTTGTAATTTGATTTTTCTTATTCGAGACACAAGAATCCAAATGGAAAAAAACAAACATTTTCCTTTTTCATGACAGAATTGGAAAAATGATTTGATTTTCATTTAGTAATTCGATTATGAAAAAAAATAAACTCAAGTCGACACAGAAACGAAGAAATGCTTCTTTTTTTTTTTTTTTAGTTTTCTGAGCCTGGATGTGGTCGTTTACGAGGGAATGACAGCTGCTGATTGGCTGTCAATCATCACTTTATTCCTCAACAGGAGCAGTTTTTTTCAAAGCAGTATGAAGATCTGGTCTCCACTTTCTGAGGCTTTTACTCTAATTATGAAATTCGTCAGCAGACCTGAAATTGAGGTTCCAACCTGTAACCCAAACGATCAGACACAACATTTTCACCAGTTAACGGTTCTAATGTGGGCGTGGTTCTAATGAGATTCTGAACTTGAATGTGAAGGAAGGAATGTATAGATTTTTTTTTAAGGGCAGTGGAGTGATGGCTTTGTTTTGATGGTTTTTTTTATACCTTTTCACCTTTACAAGGTCTGCACAGATGCTCCGCATCCTGATGGCTCTTGAGGTTCACCTGGCTAAATAAATCACTAGAAGAGGGATTCATGGACTGGAGTCTGCTGGTTCAGAGACTTTTAAACATTTTTCTGGAAGCATTTGTTTAAAGTTATTTGTTAGCAGATCAAATGGCCTTTGGTCTTTTCGAAGGTGTTTCTCTGGGGTTGATTTGGGTCAGTGCTGGAGCATTGTTCCCTCCATCTGTCCACTAAGGTGTGGGGCGTAACACTCTGGAGTCCAGTCAGCAGCTCCGACTCTTTGTACTGAACGGAACTGAAGCCAAATGAACCGAGCTGGAGCCAACTGGGACTTGAACAAATAAAGACTAATTACAGGGTTCAGGCCAATATGGACAAACTACAGCCTGATACCAGGTCAGACCAGTTGTGGGAATTTTCTTCTCAACTTTTTATTGTGCACCGGGGATTGGGTTAAAACAAAGAACAATTGAAACAAGCAGCCACACAGAACACGTGCACACACTGATGCGCTTCTGAGCCAATCGTCTCCGTCACAACAACGAAAAATATTAGTGGAAAAAACTGTTTAACGTTAAGTGGATGCCATGGGAGTAATAATAATAATAATAATAATACATTTGATTTATAACGCAGTTTACATTTGGATCAAATCTCAAAGTGCTACAAAGTAAAAGCAGATAAAAGCATCAATAAAAAAATATGTAATAATAACTATGTAAAGACATGATCAAAAAGCATGAATGTATGAATGCAGGAGTGAATGTATGCATGACGTGTTTCTCTTTGGGGGGGGCGGGGGGGGGCAACAGACTTCAGCAGATGGTCGGTGATGATCAAAAGCAGCATTACCAGAGAGATGAATAATCCTTGTATGCATCTATTAATCTATTTTCTAGAAAGAAGTCTTGCGATTAGAAATGTAAACAGTTACACAAGATGGGCTTTGATCCTTTAATGTCCTCACCTAGAAATATAAAAAAGATGGAAAAAGGATTTCTCTGCGTATTTTATTGTTTGGGGGGCATTTGATAATTGAATATCTTAGACACTCCAAGTTTACCATGAAATGTTAAATAATTTTGTCAAGCATGATTGGAACAATAAAAAAAAACAAGATTAATTGAATTACTTCATGAACTATTTGACTATTTTTAAACTTTTCGGTTGTATCAAGTAAGTTCTGTTTAGTAAGCCCTGACATGCTTTAATAGGCCAAATAAATCCTACTTATCAAATTGGACTTTTACACTATCAATAAATCAATCTTTATTTATATAGCGCCAACTCACAACAACAGTTGTCTCAAGGTGCTTTCCAGAAAGAGCAGGTCTAGACCAGACTCTTTATATAATTATCTACAGGACCCAACAAATTCCTCCTTGAGCAGCACTTGGCGACAATGGCGAGAAAAAACTGCCTTTTAACGGGCAGAAACCTCGAGCAGACTCAGGGTGGACGACCTACTGGCATGACCGGTCGGGTTTGAAAAAAAGAGACAGAGAGAGTGAGAGAGAGAGAGAAAGAGAGAGAGAGAGAGAGAGAGAGAGAGAGAGAGAGAGAGAGAGAGAAAGGGAGAGACACGGGGGAGGTGAGATACAGACGGGGGAAGAAGCAGCAAAGATATCAGATATAATCCACTTTCTTCAAACGCTCCATGGTCCAATAATAATAATGTTAACAACAATAATCATCATCATGAGCATCTTGTGATCAGTGGACATCGAGCAGGTCCACAGCAGCAGAACCAGTCACCAACCATGTGACTTTACAGGGCGAGAAAACACCAAGGCTCCAGGGAAGAAGTCAAGATAGTAACATGCATTAATCCATTAACATGATTTAATCCCCTAACATGCATTAATCCAGTAACATGCATTAATCCAGTAACATGCATTAATCCCGTAACATGTATTAATCCAGTAACATGCATTAAAGTGACACTTATGTATAAAGAGGGACAGTGAGAGAGGAAGAGAGAAAAGCTCAGTGCATCATGGGAGATCCCCTACCATACTAAACCTATAGCAGTATGGCTAAGAGCTATCTTATGACAGCTTTAATTAAAAGCTTTATCATAAAGGAAAGTTTTAAGTCTACTTTTAAATGTAGAGAGGGTCTCTGCCCCCCGAACCCAGATTGGAAGATGGTTCCACAGGAGAGGAGCCTGATAGCTGAAAGCTCTGGCTCCCATTCTACTTCTGGAGATTCTAGGCACTACAAGTAACCCTGCATGCTGGGAGCGCAGAGTTCTGATTGGACAATATGGAACTATGAGCTCCTTCAGACACGTTGGTGCCTGACCGTTAAGGGCTTTGTAAGTGAGCAGAAGGATTTTGAATTTGATTTCTAGATTTTACCGGGAGCCAATGAAGGGAAGTTAATACAGGAGAGATATGTTCTCTTAACCTGGTTCTGGTCAGCACACATGCAGCAGCGTTCTGGATCAGCTGGAGGGGCTTCAGAGACTTAGGAAGTAACAAATGCATGAACTAACTTTTCTGCATCTTTTTGCGACAGAATGTGTCATATTTTAGAAATATTACACAGATGAAAAAAGGCAGTCCTAGAAATCTGTTTTATGTGGGAATCAAAGGTCATAGTTCCTTTGACTCCCAGGTTCCTCACAGTGGTGCTGGAGGCCAAGGTCATACCATCCAGAGTAGATATATCATCAGATAAATTGTTTCTAAGGTGTTTGGGTCCCAACACAATAACTTCAGTTTTATCTGAATTTAATAGTAAAAAGTTGCAGGTCATCCAAGTCTTAATGTCTTTGAGACACGCCTCTAAATTGGATAAGTGATTAGATTCACCTGGTTTCATTGATAAGTACAATTGTGTGTCATCAGCATAACAGTGAACGTTTATGGAGTGTTTCCTGATAATGTTGCCTAAAGGAAGCAAATATAGTGTGAATAAAATTGGGCCACACACAGATCCCTGGAGAACTCCGTGGGTAACTTTACTATGCATGGAGGATTCATTGTTAACGGGTACAAACTGAGATCTGTCACATAAATATGACTTTTATGTGAAATAAAAGTCATATTTATACTCATACACTTTTATATATGATAAAAGTCATATATAAAAGTGTATGCAGTCAGACACTGCATCCAATTTAATGCAGTGTCTATGATGCCAATTGGGTTTTCAAGGATTTGTATTAGAATTTGGTGGTCAATAGTATCAAATGCAGCACTAAGATCCAACAAGACCAGAACAGAGGCCAGTCCCTCATCAGATGCCATTAAAAGGTCATTTGTAACTTTGACCAGTGCTGTTTCTGTACTATGGTGAACTCTAAAACCTGATTGGAAATCCTCAAATAACCTATTGTTAAGCAGAAAATCACACAATAGTTCAGCTACCACTTTCTCTAAGATTTTAGAGAGGAAAGGAAGGTTAGATATCGGCCTGTAATTTGCTAAAGCCTCGGGATCAAGATTCGGCTTTTTAAGCAGCGGTTTGATTATAGCTATTTTAAAGGACTTTGGTACGTAGCCGGAATTTAACGATAGATTGATGATTTCTAATAGACAGTTGCTGACTAAGGGTAAACTTTCTTTGAGTAGACTAGTTGGGATTAGGTCTAGGAGACAGTTTGTTGTTTTGGATAAGAAATAAGGGAAGTTAATTGTTTTAGATCAATAGGACTGAAGCGGTCTAGATCTGCTCCAGGTCTATCTGTTGTTTCCAAGCACATAGTCCTGGGGTGTAAACTTGAGCCAATTGAACGCAGGAGGTTATGGATCTTGTCCCTAATACTTATAATTTTGTCATTAATAAAACTCATGAAGTCATCGCTACTAAGGGTTTTAGGAATATGGGGCTCCATAGAACTCTGACTGTCAGTCATCCTAGAGACAGTGCTGAACAAAAACCTGGGGTTGTTTTTATTTTCCTCTATCAGTACAGAGTAACGGGCCGCTCTGGCGCTGCGGATGGCTCTCTTATATTTTTTAATGCTATTTTGCCAGGCTAATCGGGATTCAACAAGTTTAGTGTGACGCCATTTTCTTTCTAGTTTATGAGTTGTTTGTTTGGGGTTTCGAGTCAGGTTGTTAAACTATGGAGGCGCTCTCCTCTGTTTCACACTCTTCTATTTTAGGGGGGCGATAGAGTCGAGAGTTAATCTCAGTGAGCTTGCAGCCCTATCCACGAAATAATCAATTTGCCCAGGACTAACGTTAGGGTCAGATTCTTTTAAATAGACTACTAGTCATGGTTAATGCCTTAACGCCTCCTCCTCTGTGGCCCCTTTTGACAAGTGGTGTCCCTCAGGGCCCCCTTCTTAACCTCTTTCTCTTTGGCAGATATATGCGGTTACTGGGTCATATTATAAACAGGTTCAGTCACATTTTTCTATAAGAAATCGAGACTCAAAATGAGGTCAAACCAAACAGTTGAGCAGGAGGATGGAAATATGAGAGAGGGTCTAAAATGAGCACAGACATGCAGACGCAGCCCGTTTGTTTGTTGCCTGCTTAAAATTGGCGCTCTGAGAGCAGCGAGCTTATTATTTAATAAAAACTTTTATAGCCTGTCTGGTGATTGACAGGTTTATTGAGGCGGTGCAGACACACAGTGTGAAGATGCGGGTTCAATGCCTTTGCCAGGACTGTGTAGCTCAGAGTGTATTCCTGCGGGTGTAGCTTCAGTGTGACGACGCCGCAATTAGCCGAGTAACTGGTTGATACGCCTTTCTCACCCTGGGGTGCCATCTGGCTGCGTCAGGGTTGCTGTGAAAATATAAAACTGATGTTACCAACATCATACACTTAATTAAAAGTCCTAAAAAAAACAACAACTTATGATGGAGATGCAGAGCAGCGCGGAGAGTGAGTCACATTCACCCCCGACAGTCTCACTAACCGCTGACTAACAAGCTGCATTGGTCTTCAGACCGAGAGTTTGTTGATGTTTATTTTTAAAGCATGTAAGCCTGGATGACCCGAGATTTAGCTCGGGCTGTGGCTCTTTCTTTCTCGGTCTCACTCTCTTTTTTTTCAAACCCAACCGGTCATGGCAGTAGGCCGTCCACCCTGAGTCTTGGATCTGCTCGAGGTTTCTGCCCGTTAAAGGGCAGTTTTTTCTCGCCATTTTCGGCCACGTGCTGCTCAAGGAGGAACTTGTTGGGTCCTGTAGATAATTATATAAAGTGTCTGGACTAGACCTGCTCTTTCTGGAAAGCACCTTGAGATAACTGTTGTTGTGAATTGGCGCTATATAAATAAAGATTGATTGATTGATTGAAACAATTATAGACAAACAGACAGGAAGATATAGACGACTAACTCAAACACGGAACGTCTGGAATATACCGTTATTTCAGTGTAATTGTATCTATCAATGTGTTGCTTGGGTTTTAGGCACATTGGTTTTCATAGACACTGATCAGTCAAAACATTAAAACCACTTAATATTCTGTATGTCAAATAAGCTCTGTTATCGGACACGTTTATCAGAACCAGCGATAATGTTTTCAGCAATAAATGCAACAACAACCTTTCAGTGGGATCGGACTAAATGGGCTAGCCTTTGTTCCACATGTGCATCAGTGAGCCTCAGGCACCCAATCCCCGGTAATCATTACTTAGACCACTTTGGTTGGTTCTAACCACTGAACACCGGGAACTCCCAGTAAGACCCACAGCTCTGGTTCTGACCCAGTTGTCCTGCTATAAAAATGTATACATGTCAATTCACTTGGATCCCTCTTCTTACCACTTTTTATACATCCAACATCACCTTCTGGACAGAAGGTTGACTGATATATCCCACCAACTGACTGGTAACCATGACAACGAGAGAATCATTGTTTTTCTGACTTCCCCTGCCAGTGGTTAGAATGTTATGTGTAGTCATTGCTATGTCCGTCCATCCTAAATCTTTCAAACTATGCAAAGTAGCCTCATTAAAGATTACAAATGGAGATCTATTGAAGGTCCAATCAAAGAGACTATCCTCTTGCACACTCTGAAAAACAATCAAGTCACTTGCACTTCAACTTTGATACATTCTCAGTCTCAGTTACCTGATTCACGGTCTGGAGGATCAACTGATATCAGCTGCATTCAATTAGCCTCCTCCATCCAATCACTGCGTCTCACCTGCATGCTCCACCCATCACCATCAGTTGCTTGCTTAAAATATGACTCTTTCTTCATCCATCTGGTTCTTTCATGCTGCTGGTTCGCTCGTCCTCCTCCTCCCGGTCTCCACCAAATCCTCACATATCCATCAGTCTCAGCAGAGTCATCAGCCACCAACACCAGTATACAGCCTCCAAAAGTTACATTCTCCCTGAAGAGTATGAGGGCCGAAGAGTTTCTAATAGACACGTCATCTGTTGTAATTATCATTCATCTGTTCTTCATTCTCTGCTTCCACTGATTGAAAAAGTGGTTGTGACTTTCGATTTTTCTACTAAAGATGAATTTAACTTGAAGCTGAAAGTTACTCATCTTTTCCGTAGTATATAAACAAAACAATATCCATTAAACCCGGCTCACCAAAGGAATGAAAGACATGTCATCTCCAGATGAATCTGGGTTCTGTGGTTGCAGCACATTGAGGTCTTAGGACCGACTTAGTTCTGCGGCAGATTCCCAAATATTCACACAATAGTAAATTCTATAGATTCATTATACAGGAAAAGCTGTTCCAGCCTTTTGCTGGTGGGGCTCAGAGAGGAGAACTAAGGAGTCCCGGTCTGAGAACCGACGCATTGAAAGGCACCCCTGATGTATTCCAGACTTTGTTTTTGTCAGACTCTCTGGTAGTATTTATGATTCAGGCTTAATTGGAACAGAAAGTTCTCGGAGCTGAATTTGACAGCAAACAAATGGATGAGCTGACGACAGCAAACAGAAAGGGAGGGAGGGAGAATGACTTTTTTAAATCGTTTATAAAAAACCCATATCCAGAATTCAATAAATAGACCAAACGTTACATGAAGTGCTTTCTCTTCTTGTGTGTGTGTGTGTTCTGGTGTGCGTGTGTGTGTGTTTGGTTGTGTGTGTGTGTGTGTGTGTGTGTGTGTCTGTTTGTGTGTGCGTGTGTTTGTGTGTGTGTGTGTGCGTGTGTGTGTGGAAGCGCAAATACTAAATGTCATCCAATTTCCCAGCTTCTGTTTATTACCTGCTGCATATCAACAGAAGGCTGAGAGGCTTGCGTTTTTTTCATCACCAAGCAGATAAACAACTTGTGCCGGCAAATGAAGAGGGCATAACTTTAATGAAACGGCCAAGATGGAGGTCGTAGGACTGAGACAAAAAATCAAAGCCAGGAACCACATTAAGGATTGCCTCCACTATTTCAGATTCACCGACCAAGGACCTCCACGAATACATCCCACATAGGAAATAGCCACCTTCTGTTCTCAGCTTATCCCTCCGTGTCTGTCATCTTACTGTCTGCCAAATTATCTACGGTGGATTGGGAGACGTGTCACCTTTGTGCGCTCCCTCTCCCGCAGTCAAAAGAAGCTCAACCGCACAGTTACTGGAATTAGAATTGGAGGGCATAAGGTTATCTATTCCTGCCTTCCTCTCCTCCCACCTCGTTTCCATTTCAAGATGCTGAGGACGGATAACGATTCTGACATAAAGCTTTAGCTCAGGAGTCACATCAGAGTCACTTCTTTCGTCTTAAATGTTCGAAGGGGAACTGGAGAGATCAGTCAAAGTATCCACTGTTTGAAAGTGTTCACTCTAAATCCCTCTGATGGAAGGAGTCTGCACCTTCATAACGAGTGGTTTCTGAGAGAGGAAGGTAAATGTGACTTACTATCAGTGAGAAGCCTGAGCCTTGGAGGAACTGCCCCGAGTCCTCAGTCACTTCCTGTTCTGGTTCCTGGTCAATGTCAGAACATAAAGGCTCAGTTTACACATATACGCCACAAGACAGGTTAGCAGAAGTACAATAGTGCTACTTAAAAGTATTGGTCAGGTAAAAGAAAAGAGAAAAACATGGAAAGAAAATTTTAGATAAAACTATCAGTAACTCCTTCTTATACTGATATCTAAAATCTGTCCAAAGACGAAGGACTGCTTAACTGGTCGCTGGATTCAGAGATTCAGTCTGTCTTTAAAGAAAATGAAAAACCTTGCATGTGTGTTTGTGATGTATTAAAGTTTATACATTAAAGTTACAGCAGGTAATCTTACACAGAGTCACACGTTTACATTGTGACATGAACAGTTGGTCCAATGATGATTGATTCGGTTAATCTTCCGCAGTTTCTTTTTTTTTTTGGATTTTCAATTAAATCTGTGGACAGCATTTGGGCTTGGTGGTTAGGATTGTTGCCCACAGCAAGAAGGTTCTGGAGTCCAATCCGCCTCTAGGCTCACGACGTGGGTTTTCTCAGGGTTCCGTCTCTTCCTCCCGCGGTCCATAAACACAGAGCATAGGTGAAGTGGTGACTCTGAATTGCCTTTGTCAAACCATCACATAGTCCTTTGAAGAACTGCTGACTTATCCAGGGTGTCACCTGTCTGTCATCCATTGTCAGCTGGGATAGGCTCCAGCTCAGGTGAACAAGTGGTTAGATGTAATAATTACAGAGTATATTTGGCAAAACATTATACAAAGAATGAACTCCTACTCGGTGTACTTTAGGCATTCTGTAGTTGGGTTAAGCATCGTCTCCTTCGGACCAAGGCTAGACCATCAAAGATTCAGATGGATGTTGACCTTACATGTGACCGATGCAAGCAAGCTCCTTCAATTTTGCGGCGTTTGATCTGGTCGTGCCCAAAGCTATACAATACTTGGCAGTCAGTCTTTGAGTCTTTCTCTACAGCATGTGGGAAAACAGTGGACCCACCCCCACTGATTTCATTGTTTGTTGTGGCTCCAGTGGACGGGTCTCTCTCCGGGCGTTTTATGAATTTGATTGCTTTTTGCTCTCTGGTGGCCAGGAGCCTTGTTTTATTCAAATGAAAATATGCTCCCTATCCCCCCCCAGCGTATGGCCCGTGGATTAGAGAGTGTTAGGAAAATAAAAATATTCACTTTGCCCTACTTGTTTCTGAAGTCTTTTCTTTTGTTATGTCTGGCACCGTTCTGTCACAAGGACGCAAAATAGCCTGAACTGGTAGATTGGTCCTGACATTGTAATCATGTAATGGTCCTGCTGGAGCTGCATGGCAAGATTCTGGGATGAAACTCTTACCTGAGCGTGCCCAGATTTTCTCTGCCTGTAACAAACCTATATAAAAAAAATAAATACAGCTAAGGAGTTATGCTATCCACCGAGAAGAAATTAGATATACCATTGGAGGGTCCACCTGAAAATTCACCTGCCAGCCATTTATTTTCTTTATGGAAGACAAGGCAGCTAACAACATATCTAAGTAATCAAAGTGTATGTATATCCTTTTTATTTATTTATTTATTTAAGTCAAGAACCTGTTCGGTGCATATTGTTGATGTGGAATTAGCTGGGTTTAGATTTTTTGAGCTAACTCTAGTTCCATCAGAGAAGACAGTGACAGAAGAAAATATGAATGATATGTTCCAACATATGATACATGATAATTAGTATATTAGGAAGTCTTTGGCGAACAGAGTCTTCAGGGAGATTGTGATCGGAGGGTCTCCCAGAGTAGCAGAATGGAATATCCCCCCTTTGGAGTCTGGATACTGGTGGTGATGGCGGCTGAAGACTCTGCTGAGGGTGATGAATGATGAGGCTGATAGATCTGAGAGGACTAGATGAAGAACCTGTGGCACGAAAGAACTAGATGAATGGAGCGACTCATATTTAGAGTCTGCAGCTGATGGTGATGGACGGAGCATCCAGGTGAGACACATTGATTGGACGGATGAGGTTTCCTCAGTGGATGCAGCCGATTTCATTGCTCTCCCAGAATGTGAAGCAGGTAACCGACACTAAGTATGTGTTAAAGGTGAGAATAATGGAGTGGCATGAGCAGCAACTGCGTGCCTGAATGTGCAAGAGGATAGTCTTTCTGATTGAACTTTCAATGGATTTCCTTTAATTATGCTTCTTGAGAATTACTCGCTGAATGAAACAGCTTTTCTCCACATTATTCTGAAGCGGCATAACAGACACTGTGACTCACAGTTTCTACAGTAACTGCCTGAAACTAAAAATCTAACGTTGATACCCACATTGCAGCTTTGCCAGCGTTACTTTGGTGAAAAGGTTTCTCTTACTTCTCTCCTCCTTTATTCTTGACTTTCTGACGGCCGTAATGTGAAAACGTTAGATGCAACCATGAATATCTGAGAGGAGAGTGACTATCTCCATGATTGCTGCCGTCTCGCTCTGACTTTGAACAGGTGATTTTCGACAGAAGTCTGACAACAACGTTTGATTATTCTATTTGGAGATAATAACCTGACCCCAAAGCTCTGCACAAAACAAAGATTTGCACAACTACTAGCAGAATCCAGATCCGGCACAAGATGGCGACTTGTTTCCATAGCAGCGACTCACTGAACTTCCTTATTGTTGTTAGCTGTTCTAAGTTTTTTTTTGAATATGCTTTTTTAATGTCTTAAATTTTGATTTAGTGCGCAGTAGAGAGTAGTAGAGAAATAAAACTGTGAAAACTAATTTTGTGTGAGTGTGTAGTGAGTTCATGAAGGTGACTGTAAGCATGAGTTAAAGCAAAGGAAAATAAGTTGATTGCATTAAACCCTCTATCAAAAATTCATCAATTGCTCTCTATGGATGTCCATTTACCCGGCAACACTCTCCTGCTTATTCTAGGGATCCTGAGGAGTTCTCATTCCAGACGACATCCTTAACCCCTCATGCAAGTTCTGGGTCGACACCGGGGGTCTCCTTCTAGCTGGACACGCCTGGAGGCATCCTAACCAGAAACATGAACAAACTTAACTGGAGCTGAAGGATCAGCAGATCCACTCCGAGCTCCTCGCCGTGTCTGTTATGCTCAAACGCATTTCGGCCGCACAGAACAACAATCTCTTTCTTTCAGTCCCTACCCAGAACACATAACCGGAATCTTTGCCTGTTCAATTCAGTATTCAATGTCGATGTATTGACAATAACACAATAAACTCTGAAATGGAAGACGACGACCGCTATAATCAAACTCAGGGAGGAACCATCATGACCCCAGGGTTTCTTGTGTGACATGGTTTCTGCTCTACCTCTCCACTCTTTTAGCGATCGGTTTCTATCAAGATGAAATGTAGAAAATCTGTAAAAGCTCTTTGGCCTTTGTTTACTTATGAATATAGATATGTCCATTATGAACAGTGTCAGCATCACTTTCCTTCCCGTTGGCAGGAAAGCCTCTTCACCTCCGTGAAGAGGCAGTAAAGAGTCGTAGTGTAGTGGTGTGAATGTGGTGAATCATGCAGACACGGCTGTGTGATCCAATAATTCTGCAACACTCAAGTGCATTTATATTTCTTATTACTTCTATAACCGACCATTTAATTCGTCGCAGCTCTGCAGCTGGTGACCAGTGAGAGACGGGACTGTGGGACAGTACATAATACATCTGTGGGTCGGTTATTAAAAGAGAGCTGGAGGGGGAAATGGACAGTAAAAATGAGCAGAGCCCAGGAAAAGGTCGGCGGTAATATTTAATCTGTCAGTAAATATACGGCAGAGACTTTCTCTGTCACTTCATAAATTTTGCAGCATCTCAAGATCAAGAAGAGTCTGTTGTTTCCTCAGCGCTGAAATCAAAAACAATTATGACCCCACCAAAGGGGGCAGAATTTGTGCTACAATAGCTACAGAACCTTCACTCCCCACGGGCTTCAATGAGCCCTTGGTGCCCTTTGACCCTGTTGCTTGTCCTCCAAGACTCACAGTTCTAGAGATGCTCTGACCCAATGGTCTCGTCATCACAATGTCGCCCTCATCAAAGATGCTCAGATCCTCAAGCTTGACCATTTTTTCACTTTCCAACATCAACAATAGCATGGAGCAGGTTTAAAACTTTTGCTTCCTTATCCAGTAACATGCATTAATCCATTTAACATGCATTAATCCAGTAACATGCATTAATCCATTTAACATGCATTAATCCAGTAACATGCATTAATCCAGTAACATGCATTAATCCA